>ML677371.1:332008-366561 GCA_007922305.1 Dermatemys mawii | reverse complement strand
AGTTCAGCTATAACATAACTATGCTCACAAAACTCTCTTGCAAGTATATTAAAGATACATCATCAAAATAACCCACTCATTGGTAGATCAGTGACCCCAGGCAGGACATTGTTGCTTAGCAACTTTTCCAAGCAGAATATTACAAACCAACCCTTTCACATGTGTCATGCACCATACATTAGACAAGTGGAGTGACTATAGCATGATCTATGGACACAGTTCCTTCTTTCTAAAGCTCGCCGTCCCACCAACACTTTAGGTCAAATTCATCCTTCAGATTGGCACACCTTTTTAGCCAAGGGCTGAATGGAGTCCTCGGTGTGGAGGATTTTCTACAAGAAATGTGTAATTGTCATTGCCTGTGCGAAAAGGGATCCCAATCTTTGGAAAGCACAGTACAAATGGCTCGGAAGAAATGTTCTGATTTTGTTTGAAATAACATTCAACTATCTAGTCTATATTTTCTTTAATGAACAATTCTGTAGCAAAGTATGACGCATCATTACTAAATAGCTGGGGACATCAATGCACTTGATTACATTTATGAGCCTGTTCCAAGCTATTCAGGAATGAATTGTCTCATACTGCACAGCAATGTGTTCTTTGTTCTGTCACCCATTATTCTCAGAATGCATAGAGATTATGGTTGTGGACCATTTGTGGGCAGCTACATTTCTGTTGGAGTCTTCATTGTTTTCCACAGCTATGGAGGTTTAGTCTTATCAAATCACATCAGAACGAAACTTGCTTATACCAATTATCAGTTCAACTAAAACTGGGTATTTTTCTCCTAAAATCGGATACTTCTAGGGAGTGAGATATTCTACTTTAAATCAGGTTAGGCCCTCATAATGTTTGAGAAAGTGCTGTATATGGAATATTTTTGCTCAAAATGCAATGTGGGTTGTTATTAGCTTTGAAATAAAGAGACCTTTCTAGGTTTGGTATTACCAAGCATGAAATACAAGTGTGTACCTAACTATGACAATACTTACTCCATTCCAAGGGTCACCAAAGCAATTACAGCAAGGGTTTCATTTATTAATATCTGTAACTTTTATATCAAGATTTTCAAACATAGGAGTCTAAATCCGTATTTAGGCAATTAAATACGTGAACTGGTTTTTCAAAAGTGCTGAGTCTCTAGCATCTCCCAGTAACCATCATTTGAGCTCTTGGGAGCTCTGCACTTTTAAAAATCACACCACTTACTTAAGGTCCTAAATATGGATTTAGGAGCCTCACTTTAGGCTGCTATTTTTGGAGGCTTTGGACTGAATCTTTATGTAATAGCATGGAAAAAATCAGTGAAGTATCTCTGTGTCTGCTCAGATCTTCTTGAAATATTTGAAATAACAATCTATTAAAACATGTTGTGAAATTACACCTGAAAAATTCCCCGTGTATTGGGTATACTATGGACTATTTGGTCAAGATGCTAAACATTCATAGTGAAAAAGCAAATTTCAAACAGAAAACATCTGTTTTATTTCCTATTTTAGATAATTTTACAATAAGGCTGAAAAAATTAAAATGATAAGTCTCCATATGTTGGTTCTTTAGAACAGATGGTCTCTAATAGTGCATTTTGGTGGTGCGAATCTGATTAGCTAAAATAATAATCTAGGTCTTATGCTTTCTCCCCCAACAAGACTTATGAACTTTCAGATTTACTTAGTCAAGCACAGAGACATCCCCTGGGAAATCCGTTACAGTTTTTTTGCTGTAAGTACAAAAAGCTCTCGCTAAATTTGTATTTCAAAAATGTTTTGAAAGATGTAAATATTTGGAAATTACTGAACAATTATTTTAATAATAGAAATTAGAGATGGAGAGAACTAATTAGGTCATCTAGTTTAATATTATGCTAATGTAGAAAGGACAAGAATTTAGAAAGGTATGTAGGCACTTAAGATAGGTGCTTAGTAGAATTTATTGAATCTTCTGTTAATACATTATCTAGTGCATTGTTCAGACTAATTTTAAATAACTGAAATAATGAGACAGCCATTACATCCCTTTAAGACTTGTGTGGGAAAAATGTGTGGAATTTAATAGAAAATTATAACCTTTCTCTGAGTTTTTTAAATCAACCACAGTATTTAATACAAACTATATCCCAGCTATAAACTCAATTGGATGATTAAAAAAATTGATATAAAGGCTATATTTCTCTAATAAATTCTACCAATGTATAGAGAGATTTATTTATAATATTATTAAGAGTCATACTCTTTGTGCTGGCATAGCAGAATGGGATTCATCAAAGAGCCAGTTATGGCTTCCTGGTTCTTTGGTTAGTCGTAGGCACAGATCAGAGCAGTTTGTGAGCTACTTTAACATGAGTCACATGACAGTGGTCCCCAAAGGACAGTTTGCCATCTGGGAGCAGCTTGAATGCTCTGTGTCCTGCCCGGACCGCTTCCTTTATCTGCTCTGTGCTGATATGCCCACTGTTGTGAGGGTGGCAGGGTTAAGTTATAGTATAGGTATGATAGGTTGTGCCTAGGGTCTTGCCTACTAGAATCAAGTATTTACATCATACTCTGAGCTTTCATTGAACAAAATACTAAATTTCTGGATTTCATAGTTGTGAAAAGAAGTTTGAAAATGTGACCAGAGAGTACCCAAAACGGCACATGCCTCCAAATACTCTGGAATAATAGCTATGAACGGTATCACTTCCAAAACTCATTATTCTGGGGCATCCACCAACATCACAGATACCTCTGCTGTGGGGTATAGTAAGAAATTAATCCAGTGGACCAGGCTCACTTATCCAAACAGACGCACATCCTAACTGATGGGGTAAGTACTGCAAGGACCTGTGCTGTCACCCTGCCTCTCTGCAGGGAAAAAATCCCATACTTTTTCTAAGGGGAAGGAGAGTTTCTGTTCCTGCTCCATGGGAGGTGGAAGGGAATGGATTTCCTGCCATCTGCTGCCCCTCCATCTTTGAGAGAAAAGTGGGCCCTCCACAACCGCTATTTCAAATGTGGTGTAGGATGAGGAGACGTGGCTCAGCTCTTACTGAGAATGAGGTCAAGGAAAAACAGTTCTTTTTAATAATGGGCCTTTTTCGCCCCAAATAGCATCTCCAGGTTTTATAGCAGGAAATTGAACTATGCCAGAATCAGAGCTACAGCTCTGGTTAGGGGAAAGACACTGCAGCCAGAAAGTTGGTGCACGAAAAGATCACCATACTGTTTTAACATGGGCAAAACAATGTCTTTTTTGCACAGCTTTGTTATCAGAAACAGCTGACCTGGTTTGGCTGAAATTTTCCAGATACATTCAGCCTGAGGTAGAGAATTGGCCTGTATATGTTCAAGCAGTGAAAGTCTGGCAAAGTTATAAGCAAATGAAAACAGGCCTCTAATGGAAAATGTTGGGTAACCGTGGTAGGAAGTGCTGCCTGCCCCAGCTATAATAATTGCAAGCTCTTTGGTACAAAGGACCCCTTCCCTCATTCTGTACACAGGATGGAGAATGAATGAGGCAAAAGGTTCTAAGAGGTAAAAGGATGTTCTCATGTGTTTAAAGCACTGGACTGGGACTCAGGACAGCTGGTTTCTATCCTTGGCTCTGCCACAGATTTTCTATGGGATGCTGGCCAAAATGCTCAGTGGATCCAAATTAAAACAAACTTGACTCTAGCATTATCTAGCTTTTGAATGTTTGATTAACTTTACTTTTGCATCTTTTTTAATGTAATATGTCTTTATAGTCAACCTGATTAGAGTACTACTTTGCTACATTTCATAGTGCTACACGTAGCTCTACCAACTTGGACTTCTGTCAATAATTCTTCTTTCCCCTTGTTTACAGCTTTTATCTACTTAGAGGTGATTTGCACATCCCTTCTCTAATCATAATTTGGTTACACAATACAAGTTTAGTTCTTCTACTCTTTCCCTATATATGAGTAAGGGCTTCAGGTTGGCAGCATGATTGCACACTGATTGCAACTATACAGAGACTCTGATGGAGTGGCATTACTGAGTGGAATAATGATGGCAAAACAGCATAAATCCCAGTCTTTGAAAAAGATAATACTTTTAATTTCCACTGCCTTCATTCACGTTGCCTTTACCTTGTAACAACATTTTGACATCAAGATAAAACAAGGCCAGCAGAAGTCTAGGATGGTGGTGGTGAGCTATTAAATACTCACTAATATTCATAAAAGATGTGCTACATTTACACACAAAAAATCCCTACCCAGATGTCTGATGTAAATACAGATACAAATGAACAAAGCCAGGAAGTTTTGAATGAAGTTGAGTCAGTGGTATCATAGCACCAGCAACATTGTGCTGCAAGTGTGGATTGCAACAAAGAGTATTCTGGTCCAAAGCTGGTGCTTGCCAATGCTCCATTTTATTTGTCTGCCAATGGACAAAATTTTACTGGAACATGGCAAATACTGATGATGGAAACTCTAACTAAGAAATTGTTGTTTAAAATGTGTTTGCCTTCTGGGCTCAATCCTCAGGGTGCCTGAGCTGTGTTTAATGCATCTGACGGGGGAGGGAGCAGAGGTGATGTTCAGGACCTAGTGTAAAACAGAGCAGCTTCACTACTGTTCTAGTTTATGCCGGCAAGACTGGCTTCCTTTTGCAGTTCTGCACGCTGAGGATACCCCAGGACACACAATGGCTTCCTGCCATTGGCAGTGCTCCTCCTCCCACTCTTCACTGCCAGCACATTCTCTGGGTCAGCGCAGGAGGTGAGCAACTTCCCCCTCCTCCCACTGGGCAGAATCCTCAGCTGCCTGGAGCGGCACAGAGGGAATTTACCAATGCAGGATTGAGCCCCAATTAAAAGTGGAGGTTTTTTGGTAAATATTAATTCTAATCTATTTTCCATTATCTCTAATGAGCTCTTTAAAACTTTTCCCTACTGACTTTGTCCTTTTTCATTTGACAAAAACTGATTCCCCCGTACTCCTGTGTTTCTAATGTAGCTGAAATTAATGTGATTCTTTTAAATTACTTCTTTTTAGCACTAGATTGATCAAAGACCTTAGCAGTGCTCTGGGAATACTGTATCATTTCACAGTTAATGGCTTGGCAGCAGGAGAAGCTCATTCTGGCTTTTGCTGGGTATTTTAAAAACAAGAACAATTGCAGCAACAAAGTAGCGGATTTAAAACAAAATTGAATGTGGAGCACTGTTTCAATCAACTATAATATTACAAATCATATTCTCAGCCAAGTTTATAATGTCTTCAAATATTTGTTTTGATCTCCACTGGACCAGACTTGAGTTGTACATTTCAATTTTCAATGAACAACTTCTGTTTGAACAGAATCTTCACTCCAGTTTTTTAAACTTCTTCACTCATCCAACCAACAAAAACAAGTATCCCCCAAATACTTCTCTTAATGAAAACTAAAAGATAACAATTCTTTAATAGGGACAATACTGGATTACTATGACTGGGATAGCTGATTGTTGTAGGCAGGGACAAATTCCACTAGCCTCACCAGCTGCAAAGAGTGCAGCT
The DNA here is from genome assembly GCA_007922305.1 of Dermatemys mawii. NCBI lineage: Eukaryota > Metazoa > Chordata > Testudines > Dermatemydidae > Dermatemys > Dermatemys mawii. Next base: position 361,052 of record ML677371.1, on the reverse strand, counting down.
ACAGTGTGAAAGCTATTGTATTGTTTACCACTATATGAAAGTAGTGGGGAAAAACGAGACAGTCCTGTGGCAAAGCCCCCCACTCCATCCCTGTCCCCTCTTCTCACAACCATACACAGAGACCTCATAGGGTAAAAAACCATCTGGAAGTGGAAACACACCAATTCTGCTGCAAAAGGATTATCTGTACCCAGGGAGTCAGGTTAGGAATTGTGCGGGTCCCAAACAGCAGCCACATAAAGGGATGGGAGATTCCAAGGGCCTCACCTTCTATCTCAGGGCTTTGAAGAAGGGGGCAGGGCCAGCATCTTTACTCTTCCCTAGCCTGAGGTGGGGCAGGAGGTGTCAGGAAGCAGATATGGAGCCACAGAGTAAGCTATGAAATACTTCTGGTTCTCATCTGCTTCTCAACTCAAAGGAATGTCTTTAGCAAATCAGAAAGTGCCTTAGAATTTCATAAAGATGAAAGAATTTTAAAAATATAAGTTAAAATATGCTCTGCTACTAAACCTGATAAAAAAAGGCAAGAATGTATTTTCTGTAAGTTCAATGGTTACTCGTACTGTTACTCTATTTTGGGGACAACAATAAACTCCCACTCTCAAATCTGAAGTAGAATTACAATGCGGATCATTGTACTGTCCCTGCTGGAAAACATATGGTAAAAGAAAAGAACTTCATATTTCTGAGTCATCTCTCCTGTCTTAAACAGAGCTTAAATATCTTGGTAAACCACACGTGGAAAATACAGTACAATTAAACATTTTGTGTAGACTACTAATTAGCTAACTTGCATTTTCTTGTCAGTAAATAGTCCCCTTTTTAAGAATTACACTTCTCAAACTCTGAAATGGGAAACCAAAATAAGAAAGGACCAGGGAAGAGAATTGAAGTGATTAATATTGTGAAACAGATGTTGTTTAGACTCATATGGCAAGTAAATTACGTTGCAATCCAATGTTTCAACTGAGATGCCCTTAATATTTCCAGCACTTCTCAAGATAAAGTAGTTTATTGGGCAACATCTAGGTATTTGAAGACATTATCCAACCCCCACTACTGTGCTTTTATAAAAAATAATCCATATATATTTAGTGCCAACAAATGACTGGATTAACCAAGTTATTCACTACAGATCAGATCCTGCCACGCTTACTCTCTCTGAGTGTTGCCTTGCTGTGTAAATACTCCCACTGAAGCTGATGGGACTAGCTGAGGAAAAAGATACTAGTCAGTTAGTGAGTAAGGGCTGGAGAATGCCGCATTTAATAATTAACAGACAAAGAGTCACTGAATGTCAGACGTGAGGGGCCATTGGACTGTCTAAAGGCAATTGGCTTGTCAGAGTGCAAAGTGAATTCTTAATGAAAGCCAAGTAGATTTAATTATTCATTCTTGTTAGAGACCTTTTGAAATGACATATTTGGTGCAAACGATAGAATCTACAATATAAACTCAATATTAGAAATAAAGATGATAAGCCAAATTCTGTTTTCAGTTATATCAGCAGAACCTTGAGCAGTGGAATTCAGTGGACAGAACTGTTGTTCAGATGTTGGAGAAACATTGTTTTGTGCAGCAAGAGGTCGATTCTGGGAAAGTGGATACTTGAGTGGCCCTCTGCATGGAAGTGTTAAGGAGGGAAGGGGTTCTCTTCCCAGCCAGTGAACCCATAATTTGGCTCTTAATTGTTTTTATCATTCAAAATATTCTGCACTGAATAACAATACATACAGACAATTCCGGTTAAGAACAAAAATATAGCAAATAACAAAGTGTTTTTGTGGTCAAGGCATCAGACTAGCTTTCATGAGTTTTGGATTCAATTCCTGGCTAAGTCAACAGACTTCCTGTGTACTAGGAGAAGTCACTTCATGTTTCTGTGCCTTGGTTTCCCCATTTGTAAAATTAACATAATTGTCCTTCTGCCTATTTAGATTGTAAGCTCTTTGGAGTACAGTCTGTTTCTTACTAGCTATGTGAGAGAAGAGCCTAGCTTCCTGGGGGCAGGGTACGGGACAGAGCAGTGCTCTGGGAAGCTCCAGCCTAGCAACTCCCCAGGCTGAGTCCTTGGTCAAGGCCTAAACAAGTACTGGGGCTGCAGGGGTGTAGCCCAGGAATAGGCACAGGCAGCTGGTCCTAACCGCTTGCCAATGATGAGTGGTCATTACAGACTGCAGTCTGCCCCAGTGAGCAGGGGCTAGATGATGACTGGCAGTAGCCATAGAGGCAAGGTAGGTGTAGAGAGTTGGAGGTTCCCTGGGAAGGGGAGACCCAGCGTGTGGGGGTACTGCCATGAGCAGAACCCAGAGGTAAAGGGCACCAGGGTCTTGGAGGGACACGGGGCCAGTGACAGGTGAGACACTGGCCAGTAGGAGGTGATCCATACGCAGGAGAGCTAATTCCCAAGACAACCAGCAGAAGGCGCCACGCTGCTGAGTCATTGCACTGCTGCAGGCATGCAGAGGAAAATCTTTAAGGTGAGCTTGTGCGTTTTCCAACATAACTTTCCCCTTTCTCAGCTTTATATGGCTCTATATTTTGTACATGGTTGCCAATAGTTTGTCAGCCTTGTTTTTTCATTCTAATTTCCATTCATACTTTCCCAACAAAAAGAGTAACTTAATAGAGTCACATAGACCAGGAATCGGCAACCTTGGCACGTGGCCCTGCAGGGTAAGCACCGTTGGCGGGCCCGGCTGGTTTGTTTACTTGCCGCGTCCAGAGGTTTGACCAATCGCGGCTCCCACTGGCTGCAGTTTTCTGCTCTGATCTAATGGTAAACAAACCGGCCGGGCCTGCCAAGGATGCTTACCCTATAGCGCCGCGTGCCAAGGTTGCTGATCCCTGACGTAGACTATAAGGCCAGAAGGACCATCACGATCATCTAGTATGATCTCCTGCATATTGCAGGCCACAGAACCTCGTCTACCCCATCCTGTAATAGACCCCTGACCTCTGGCTGAGTTACTGAAGTTCTCAAATCATGGTTTAAAGACTTCAAGTTACAGAGAATCCACCATTTACACTAGTGTAAACCTACACGTGACCCATGCCCCATGCTACAGAGGAAGTTGAAAAACATCCCAGGTCTCTGACAGTCTGACCTGGGAGAAAATTCCTTCCCAACCTCAGATTTATCTGTCAGTTGGACCCTGAGCATGTAGGCAACAACCACCAGCCAGACACGTGGAAAAGAATTATCTGTAGTACCTCAGAGCCCTCCTTAACTAGTGTCTCTAGTCTTCTGTTTTTAAAGAAAACCATTTTAACATTTCATATGCGTAAAGAAAAACCATATTAGAAAAAACAATACTATAGAAATTCAAACATGAGATACCACATACTAGATGAAGGTCTGAACTACTGTATTTCTAGCTTGGCTTTTCTATATCTACAAAATATTTTGGATCAAAGAGATGGTTACAATATTGCTTTTTCTAATCTGGCTCTAACCACTACTGTGGCTCAATTCTGACTGATCTTGATCACTGCCTATGCCTTTCCAATCAAAACTAGAACAACAAAATCCTACAAGTACTCTATCTCATCCCTTCCTAGCAAGCTATGAGAAACTTTTGTTTTAAACACTTATATTCCCAGTGGTGCAAACTGACTTAATGTGACTGTAAGAATGGCCATACTGAGTCAGACCAAAGGTCCACCTAGCCCAATATCCCATCTTCCAACAGTGGCCAATGCCAGATGCTTCCAAGGGAATGAACAGAACAAGTAATCATCAGATGATTCATCTGATGATTACTTGTCTGGCAGTCAGAGACTTAGGGACACCCAGAGTATTGGATCCAATGGAGCCAAGACACGTTACACCAGTTGAGGATCTGCTCCCTGGAGATTTATGGATGCTGGAGGAACTTCATAAGCTATAGGATATAAACCAGTGAGGAAAAGGGTTTCCCTAGCCTTTGCATTTTGTGAACCACTTTGTAGATATATGTCCCTCTTTTGGATTCATGAATCCTTTCAAAGCCCACAGCTTGATTGCCAAAACAATTTATTTCATGAAACACCATGGAGGGCTTGGATCAGTATTTGAGAACCTCAGATACAGAGACTGTGAAGGGGATATATAGAAAAAAGGGACACAAATGTTGACTACTCCGTGTATTTCAATATGATATTTTTTTGAAAGGGAGGACAGTGTTCCACAGCATCAGTGGAAGTATGGGTATCCAGGGGGGTATAACAATAGTGCGGATCACAGCTTCATCATATCTGTGATAAGAACAGTTGTTTCCTCACCTTTTTCTTCATTTTTACATTTTTGAAAATTGCATGGACTCTCCAGGTTTTTGCAAACATTGCTCCAAATGCAGTTGTGTAGCCCACTGTAAGAATCCACGTCCGGACCTAAGATATAATCAAAGACACATCCTTTTAGTTTTTCACAGGTAGTTTTAATGTCTTAAACTTCTCAAAATAGTCTAAAATACTTTTTGTATCTAGAGGTAGTAAAACAGTTTAGTGATTTTTTTTTGAAATTTTTAAATTCTGTTTCACAGGGTAAGGCACAGTTTTCTTTATTTTTTTACAGACTATTTTATTGATTTTTTTAATTTTCAAAATTTCTAATTTGTTCCCCCCTTTTCCCCCTATTTTTCTGTTTCCCATTGAGTGCAATAAAATGAAGACTGATTTATTTCCCCCCTCCACTTTTTCCTTTGCAGTTTTCCTCCTTTTCCACTCTAACTTTTCATAATGTCTTCAACTCTGGAAAAACTACAGAATAGCAAAAGGAGAAATGAAAGTCTGACTGCTGGTCTGAAACTCTGCATGAGGGAGAAATAAACAAGAAAACTATCGAGGCCTACATCTTTGGAAGAGCTATATCAGCAGCCAATAGCTCAACAAGTTAGTAAATTTGATAGTGTGGAACTAAATGGTGTAGGACCTTAATGCCAAGGAAAGTGTGTTTGGTGCAGTGAAGGAGGGACACAAAAGAGGAGGAGATGTGGTTGGAGCAACAACCAAAAAGATGAGCCTAACAGCAATGTTTTGAATAGACTAAAAGGACCAATGTGGATAGCATCAAAGTGAGATAGGAGGAGATTACAGTAGTCAAGATGTGAGGGCTTGAGGTAGAGCCTGGGAGTCTGGAAAAACAGAAAAGACTGGATCTTAAAAAATATCATGTAGATAGAAGTTGGGACGCATGGACATGGCCTGAATGTATAAGTCTTAGAAAGAGAGGACCAAATCACAGATAATACCTAGACTGTGGCCTTGAGTGATTGAGAAGATAGTGGTCTTATAAACAGTCATGGGAAAATAGACGAAAGAGGAAAGTTAGAAGGAGAACCAGGATAGAACAATTCCTCAAAAGCAATGGAGGGCAGGATTTTAAGTAGGAAGTCATCAGTGACATCAAAGACCAATGAGACGTCAAGGAGGAGGTGGACGGAGTACAGACCCCTGAACGCAGCTAACAAACAAATGTACTTCATGTTATTGTAGATAATGACTTCGTACAGATCTCCATGCAGAAAGAACTACTGTACGGATACGACCAGGCAGAGATCAAAATGTATAAGGTGCATGCGACACTGAAAGTAGAAATCATCGGAGAAAGGTATCCAGGATGGCAATAATAATAAATAATAAAATAATAATAATAATAAAATTAAAAAATCAAAGTTTACAAAGAATGTAAAATCTTTAGGTGTATCTTATAGATGGTGGCGTTGCTATTCACCTCAGTATAGCAGAGTTAAGCCAACTTCAGTTGGTTTTGAAAATCCACATTGCACTACAGTTTTCAGGCTACTGGTCTGTGATTTCTCTTCTAGTCAGCATGCAATGAGTTCTTTTCCCCAAATGTGTGATAATTGTATGTGATGTTCAAATACGTTGTTAATAAATATTCAGTACTTCTGTGTACATAATAGTGATACTTCGGCAGACAGTTACACAATATTTTAAAATATCTAGTAAAACTCTTTTTTGTCCTTACTCAAGCAGCAATTATCCTTGAGGATACTAATAAATTCAATTATGTATATATTTCAGAAAAAATGTTATTTTTACCATGCTCAGTACAAAAAGGCTATGATTTGGGTTAATTTATTTTATAATAATATAGCCTATTGGCTGTAGTGGAAACTCTACTAATTAAAAATAATTTGTTCAGAATGAGATCTCTGCACCCAAGGATGTGAGGATGAATTTAAAACAAAAATAGGTTTTAATTTAAAAGAAATAACCTTCCATTTTTCTGCCATCATTCATAAAGCACACAGTAAAACAAGGTATTTACTGTACACTGAGTACAGTAACATCATGACTAGTTTCTATTCTATCTGATTTTAGAGAAATGATGTTCATTGTTTGTATTGGATCTAGACACAAAGCCAAAAGAACCTGACAAAACTAATAATGACTCATGATCCTGTTTCTCCATTATTTTTGCTTAATATAGTAAAGATATTGCTTTGATCTGCAGTAGAGAGGGAAGATAGGTGCCATGACGTGAACAGCGAAACTGGTTTACCAAAGACAACAATGTGCCAGATTCTGCCCTCTGCTAGCATACAGGGCTCCCATCAAAGCCAGTACTTTTGTTTCTCCATACCTGGAGAAAAATCACAATATAGAATTCTTTGAAAATAAGGATTTTGCCTGCCTCACAATAACATTTCTATTTATTTGAGCTATTCTCAGGAAAAATACAGCAGTGTAAGTGTTACGACTGTTGGAATCCCCCTCTAAAGCTGGATCCAGCAAAGCACTAACACAGGTATTTAAGCAGGTGAGCAATCCCATTAATTTCAGTAGGGTTACTCATATGCTTAAAGTTAAGCACCTGTATAAGTGCTTTGTGGGACTGGGATCATAACAAGAAACATTAGAATGAATAGACATGTACACACTGCTGCCACTGAAGTCAATAGAAAAACTCCAGTAGATTCCAGTGGGAATCAAGCCACAAACAATTGAGAATGTCCACTTAAATTTCAACATACTTTTTTTCTAAAAGAAATTAAGCTCTTTTATGACAACTACTTAAGTCTTTCAAAGCAATCTTTAGAGTTTCTGATATCTGCACAGTACCATCAAAAAGTGTGCGGCAATAATATAAGAAAATTCAAAACTGCTGTTTCCACACACATCAACTATTGTGCTCTCTCACTCTCTCACAACCTGTGGGCTTCCCTCTTGATCTTTGTAATAAACTTTAGATCATTTTCAATTATCCCAGTAATAATGTGAGATCATATACTAATTGTTCATGATTCTACAAGGTGGCTTTAACATCTAGGCATTGTCCTATTGAAGGAGAGGCAAAATATACTAAATATGTCATTAATAAATTTGAATGACAAATTACTGCCTTAGAGTCTCTGGTGTGTGTACTTGGTTCAGCATGTGGACTGTCCATTTAGCTTTAAAACTTTTGTCCCTATAATTTGTTTGAAGGAAATTTGACTTATCAAGACAGAAGCTGAATCTACTCTCATAACAGTCAATTGGAGAACTCGCTTTGACTTCAACAGGAGCAAGATGAGGCCCTGAGCAAGAAGCACATATTGTGGTGGTCATGGAAATGGTTACACAAAACACATAGATTAAAATTAAAATGTAGGGAAGAAAAAACAAGAGAGCAAACAAAACACAGGAAGGCTGGCTGAAAACCCCAGCCGTCATTTTTAAAAAGGAGCCTAAGAAAATTAGATGCCCAAATGCCACTGAAATTCAGTGAGAATTTGGTACATGTTATAGGGCCACCCCAACTGCAGTGGCCTCCCATGCATGACAGGCACACCTGCCACAGTTTCCGTTTTCAGAGTTCCCAGTAACTCCATCAAGCCCTTTGGACACAATACTACTCTCCTTATAAAATATTGTGCAAGTTGTCCACAACTGAGTCCCAAGCACATGTAACGTGTCACCCCACTGGAAACAGTGTTAAGATCACTCAGCCCACAACACCCTACATATCATACACCAGCACCTTTGACCACACCCAGAGTCTCTGGCAGTCCTCGCTTGTGCTTGTAGCAGTACGACCACTCCAGTTCTTCCTACTGGAGTGTAAGCCTAGTCTTGCCAGCAGAAACGCCACCAGACTCTGCTGGGAAATCCTCTTTTACCAAAGGAGCATCCCTGGCCTTCTAATGGTTCTTCTATTTCCAGTTCTTCAGCCCTGGAGATGTCAGGTAAATTCCTCCATTGCACCCCAGCCCTCAGCTCTGCAGCTAGCAAGCAACTCCCTGCACTGCTCCTGCCTTCAGCCCTGGCTCTTTGGCTACGGGACACCAGCCAGAAAACCTCTCTTTCTGCTCCCCTGCCGTCAGTCTTCTCCCAAGCTCCAAACATATAGTTTCTAGAAGCTGTCACTTATCCATGACCCTTACTCAGGCAGCTCTGATTCACCAAGTCTCTTCCAGCTGACGGAGTCTCTCCCAGCTCCTGACAGCCCCCAACTGGAGCCCGACTCTCTCAACTGGCCAAATGTGCACATCTGTCCTGGCACAGGAATACTGGACCTACCTCATTCACAGGGCCAGTCATTCTGTGACAGTGCCATACAGTCTTTGGCTCTCCTGAAAATTCCCATCAAAATAACTAAATTTGAGGGAAAGAAAATGAAGCACATATAAAAACCCAAAGAAAGTTGAAATAATAAAGAAATAACTGGAAAGTGTGAGAGGAGAGAGAATAACAAATACAGAAACCTGATAGGGCATATGTGCTCTTACGTCCCAATGGTTTGGAACGTGGGACGGATTGTTCAGCAGGTAATGTCAATAGCCAATACAATGTAAAATTGGTTCAGGTGCTGCAGTACTTATGTTTAATCTTTTACCAGGCACATTTTCAAAATTTTAATGTCTAGGTTTCTTTGTGCCAGAGTACATGGTGACACATTAGATTTTGTAAAGAAAAATGCAAATGATATCTTAGACATAGCTATCATGTAAAGTATAGCACATTCATTTCTCTGATTAGAGTAGTTCAGTCAAAAGAACTTTCTCATAGAGAAGCCAGCTGACCTTTATTGTCCCCTGTAATAACTGAGCTGAATCCAAGGAATACAGGGCCTGTGTAAGGGTGTGCAAGACATTGTTATGGTAGAGTGCTAAGGGCGCTCTCATCCTCGACTCCAGGGAAGGAAGGGGTGCTCATTCCCCCCACCACTCCTGGGAGGGAAAGGGTGCTCATTTCCCCCTCCACACTCCTGGGAAGGAAAGGGTACTTTCGGCCATCGTTGTCAGTCCCTGCCCTGTTATCGCATATTTCACATGCCGGAGTAATTGGTTCTCACGGTCTGCTCGCCTTGTAATGAGACACCTGCTTGCATTATGTAATGCTAATAAGACAGAAACAAGGTATTAGTTATTCATGAGGTATGCATGAGATGCAAATGTTTCTGTTATTTCTCTGCCTGTGTGCCCACGCACAGTGAGCTTCACCCCGAGCATTGCTCCGATGCGTCGGGCTTTCCCCATCTCAGTGGCAGCAACGAAGGGCGCCCCTGTTGCAGGTGTGCCACTTTTGCCTTCAAAAAACTCACTACTTTTATTCAACAACTGTGTGTGTGCTTCGTTCCTACGGGACACTGAGTATCCTGTAACAGCCTGATTTTCAGAAGTGCTCAATGTGTCACTGGCAGACCTGGTGCTAGCTGTTGCAAGGCTGAAAGCGTTAGCCGAGTACTGACAAATTCGTATCTGGAAACCAGACCAGCTCCCCTGTATGTTAGTATTGTTCAAGAGAGGTGTTAAAGTTGTAGGGATGTGTTTAGAGTTTAGACTCTATAAAATACTTGTAAGTTGCTGCATGCATTAATCCTACTTGTAATGTCCGGATCCCATGCTACAAAGATAATATATAAGTTTTGTTTATAATTGTAGAAAAGGCCTGCTCTAAACTTGTTCTCCCTGCGTATCAAGGAGGACTATCAAGACTAAGTGGGCGATTGTGAAACATCATGATAAAGTCTTTGCTAATTGCTCCTACACAGACTACATGCAGAAGGTCTCATCCCATCAGTTTGAAAAGACAGCAGGCCTACTTTAGAGCAGCCCCAAAGCTACTGCAAAGTATGCCAAGGCTAATATAGAAGGGCTAGATCAGACAGTCACAACTGGCTCCTTTACAGTCCCCTTCCCATTCATATGTTCCCAGATGATATTAATAGTGGTTGTATATCTATCACACAGGTTGAGGCTCATTTTGAGGGAAGCTGGGATCAAACCCACCCTTAGGGACACATTAGCCTTCTCAGGCCACAATGAGCCTAGTACCAAGCTCACAGGGCATTGCTAAGCTTAATTAATTGTCTGTAAAGCAGTTTGAACTATCCTCCAATCAAAGGTGTTACAAAAATCCACATATTATTATTAGATTTAGTAGTCACTTAATTATTTCCAGTGTGCACATCAGTTTAGTATCTAGGCACCACACACTTTTGTGGCATTTCTCTTTCTAAAACTTTCTTGACCACTTGACAGCTGTTTTCTCATTTATTTTTCCACTGGCTTGCATTTTTTCGTTTTGCATCACATTTTATTTCAATCCATATTTCCAGCTTCTGTTGTGCTCAGATACCATGGTGACTGTAAGATTAAAATAAAAAAGGTAGCCTCTTTGCAGTATTTCTCTTTATCCTCTGGAATACTTCCTATTTGATTGTATCTGCACATTTAATTGAAGTAATGTTTTGCTATTTTCCAGATCATCATTATTAAAGATGTTATGAATAAAACAAAGCCTAACACTAATCTATGCCATCCTGCCCTGAACACCTCCTCACAATTCAGTACTCAGTGCTATTTATGATTTCTCTTTGTTTACTGGCTTTCAGCCAATTTCAGTCCATGCATACTGGATATTTATTGCAGGACATTTGGCCTGTTCTATTCTAGATGGGACATTAAATCATGCTGCAGCTGATATTATGGAATGCAGTTTGCCACTTATTGTAAGTACACAGAAATTGAGTACAGGACAGTATATACTGAATGTACTTAATTAACTTTGCATAGAAAAGAGAAAATAGCAAGATGGAAGCAGTAACTGAGTTTAGGAACACTTGCCCTAATTCACAAAAGCACTTGATCAAATACTCATTTAAACTCATGTATAATTGCATCCCTATTCGGCAAAGTAGTTGATCACACACTTTGCTGAACTGGGGCTATTGTTAAAGTTCAGTTTTGAATTTCAGCAAAGCAAATGCAGTATACCATATCCTCCTGCGACAAGCACATTGCAGAATAAAAATGGTATTGTAATGTATCCAAAATAATGCTTGATTTGGGGATAATTACACCATCATTGCCATATTTTTTAACCTTTAATGTTAAATTAAGGTTACAAACTCTTATCCATAACTCCATTTTAACATAGTTTTTTGCCTTGAAATTTTAAACTAAAGAGACCAATTCCACCTGGCTTACCAGAGCTCCTGGTTTAAAGATATTAAGTTGCCAGCATTACACCATCTGAACAAACTCAACAGAGGATCAGTGCACTTTAGGGTAAGATTCTTTATTCAGAAACTTCTAAGAGCTGAGAAGCCCTTTTGTGAATATTACATAGACTAAACACCTTCCCAATGCTCTGCAAATGTTCGCTACCCAAAGAATAATGAAAAATAAAGTCATATGCTATTTCATTTCTTCTATAGATTTATCTGGAAGCATCTTAATTCAAACATTTGATGTAATAGTCTCAGGAACCAGTGACTGAGTACAATCTTGTGGTTTTGTTCAATGACAATGATTTTGTGTAATTTAAGTTCATTTGTGTTATTTTTAGAAATAATTTCCTTTATCCTTTCTTGTAAGTATGCTCCTCTTCTCTCCTGCTCTATCTTATTTGAAGAGTACAGCTTACTCCTGATGAAAGGACATTTTCTGAATTTTGCTTGGGTGCCTCCGTTTCTATAGGAAAACTGGAAAGAGCATCTGCCCTTCCATGTTGTGTAAAAGACTAATATCGAATGTCATTAAGATATCTGACCAATACCATCATAGCAGTCTGCTATAGCATCTCCTGCCATCCATCAGCACCCTTTAGCAGCTGCAAAAGAAAGTACCTCAGTTTTGTTCCTTGTCTTTTAAATAAAGGTTTATGGTCAGTTGTTAAAATAATATTTCTACTATATAGGTCATGACAAGCTATAATCAAAATGTCACACTATATTCGTAGTTGTCATAAGTGTATCTATGTTCTTACGTTACACAACTCATTCTACCTGGGCATGACAAAGTAACTTACTTGGAAACTCCATCATTTGCAGCATGCGGTAGTCCTCTTTCTTGGCAATACTGACCAATAACCTCCATTGGTTCCCTGTTTAACTGTAGACTTGAGTCTTTTCTATACATGAACTTGCATCAGTTTAATTAAATTAGATTAGTTAATTGGATACAAACCCCTGTGTGGCCGATTTTATTTTGGTTTCAGAGTGGCTAACTTTAGCTTACCTAAAACCTGACTACAAGTAAACCAAAATGAGTGTCCATATGGCCTTTTGCACTGGTTTAACTAGATCAATTTAAAATCACATCTTAGTTAACTTGTGAAACTCTGCATAAAGACATGTCCGCAGTTTAAAATCCTGATCCTGCTCTACAGTGGACTAGATACCTTAGAGATCATCTTTCCACTGAAATCAATGGACTATCACTTGTGTAAAGTTAAACATGTGTGATGGTATTTGCTGGATTGCTGTCTGCGATAGTTTACAACCTAGTTTGAAAACAGTTCTAGAATACGTGTGTAAAATGAACTTCTTTTGGGTCTAGAGAGGACTGGAAGAAAGTTTTGTAGTAAGCTACAATCAGGAAATGTATAGTAATGTTTAGTTGACAAAGAAAACATATACGCTCAGAAAATCATAACAGACCACAGTTCTGATTAGGTGCTGCTCTACACAGGCAGCTTTCAATAACTAACACATATATAATTTCAAAATTTAGAAGTGCAGTTACACTTAAGACTGGAACCAAGGACCACCCCCTGAGTGGTTCTGAGCACCCACAAGTTCCACTGGCTTCAACAGCCCATGCAGGTGCTCTGGACGGCTCAGAATTTGGACCCAGATTTGTGAAAATCCCGGTAAAAGAAGTAAAAGCATCAGTGTTAAAATGTACAGAATAATTCACAGAGAACATAATGTGCTAAAAATTATCCCTTTTGCACAAAACATAAACTCTGTTTGCAAGAGCTACTTAAGCTAGAAAATTTGAAGTTACTTACTGTGCAAAGTGTCTCAAATGTCTTTTCAGAGACAAAGGATCCATCAAGGCCAAAAAGAAAAATCGAGGCATAGGAAAGCATCCCTCCAAGGATAATAAGGTTGTTCATGTAGGGACTGGACATCTTTATTAGCCTATAGACAGACAGAGACAGTGCATTAAATAGAAAAAGACAATAGTTAGATGACTCAAACCATAATGAAACAGTTTCCTATAAAATTAATTAAACAGATGGCTGATCCTACTTATGGAATTCCACTGGAAATCTAGAAATATGCACATTAATTTACGCTTTCCAAAAAAGTTTGGATAAGCATATTAATTATTAAGGGATTTGATCTTCTCTGCTAAAGCTACTCCCTACTTTACACATTGCTTAATTAGCTAGGGTTTATGCTAATAACACACAGTGGAGAACATTAGTTTTTCAAACAGAATAAAAGGATTTGATCTAATGGAAAGTTAACATATTTCAACACAAAGCTGTTATATAGTAACTTCAATTAAAGCAAATAACATTTTTAAAATATTGTCTTCCTGATGTGATGTTCTCTTCATATAATTTTAGTGTCCACAAATGTGATGCTTAAATATGAAAAAAAGGAAAAATGAAAAAGATAATGTACATTTCTTACTTCTGATTTCTATTTTTGATGTTAAAGAACAAAAAAGCACTGGCCATGATCATTCCTAGGATAGTAAGTGCTGAAAGAATACTGTAGAGAGGCAAGGAGATCTTGCGCAGCTGTTCTTGTATAATCGTTTTGTCCTTTGGAGGCTCCAGTCCTAAAATTTCAAGAAGAAAAATAGGCTAAAGTCCACACACAGATTGAATTCTTGTGAAAAATATATCCCTTCTATTACCCCCAAAAGATCTAAAGACAGTAGGCCATATTCATCCCTGAGATAAAGCCATTTACTTCAACGTAGATAGACAAGACAGTCAAGAAATGTTTGGACTTCTGAAATGACATAATACCCTGTTGGAAGGAGAAAGTCCCAATTCAGGAAAGCTCTAAGCATGTGCTTAAGTCTATCTTTTTTCAGGAAAATAAATAAGGACCGCAACACACATGCTTAAATGTCTTTCTGAGTTGGAGATGATACAAATAGTCACAGACTAAGAATATTCTTTCCTAGTCTACTTTTATTTACAGCTAGTCAAACCCTAAAATCCTTATTAGGGTTCCAGTATGTCCTTATTCAACTGAAATCACTAGCAATTTGCCCAAGATAAAGCCGAGCGAGTATTTCAAAATTTGGCCCAATATATTGTCATCAAGCAAGGATTGAGCAAAAAGCAAAACCAGGAGCAAGCCGTTACAGCTCCTTTGTGCTACTACATGTATGGGGGAGAATATGGCCTTGTATGTGTTAACTCTACCCCCAACAAATTCAAATCCATGTTTTAGAACATATGATTGTGTTGTCAGTCATAAGAACATAAGAAAGGCCGTCCTGGGTCAGACCAAAAGTTCATCTAGCCCAGTACCCTGTCTACCGACAGTGGCCAACACCAGGTGCCCCAGAGTGAGTGAACCTAATAGGTAATGATCAGGTGATCTCTCTCCTGCCATCCATCACCACCCTCTGACAAACAGAGGCTAGGGACACCATTCCTTATGCATCCTGGCTAATAGCCATAAATGGACTTAACCTCCATGAATTTATCCAGTTCTCTTTTAAACCCTGTTATAGTCCTAGCCTTCGCAGCCTCCTCAGGCAAGGAGTTCCACAGGTTGACTGTGCGCTGTGTGAAGAACTTCCTTTTATTTGTTTTAAATCTGCTGCCCACTAATTTCATTGGGTGGCCCCTAGTTCTTCTATTATGGGAACAAGTAAATAACTTTTCCTTATTCACTTTCTCCACACCACTCATAATTTTATATACCTCTATCATATCGCCCCTTAGTCTCCTCTTTTCCAAGCTAAAAAATCCTAGCCTCTTTAATCTCTCCTAATATGGGACACGTTTCAAACCCCTAATCATTTTCATTGCCCTTCTCTGAACCTTTTCTAATGCCAGTATATCCTTTTCAAGATGAGGAGACCACATTTATACACAATATTCAAGATGTGGGCGCACCATGGGTTTGTATAAGGGCAATAAGATATTTTCTGTCTTATTCTCTATCCCTTTTTTTTATGATTCCTAACATCCTGTTTGCTTTTTTGACTGCCGCGGCACACTGGATGGATGTCTTCAGAGAACTATCCACGATAACTCCAAGATCTTTTCCCTGATTAGTTGTAGCTAAATTAGCCCCCATCATATTGTATGTGTAGTTGGGGTTATTTTTTCCAAAGTGCATTACTTTACATTTATCCACATTAAATTTCATTTGCCATTTTGTTGCCCAATCATTTAGTTTCGTGAGATCTTTTTGAAGTTCTTCACAGTCTGCTTAGGTCTTAACTATTTTGAGCAGTTTAGTATCATCTGCAAACTTTGCCACCTCATTGTTTACCCCTTCCTCCAAATCATTTATGAATACGTTGGATAGGATTGGTCCTAGGACTGACCCTTGGGGAACACCACTAGTTACCCCTCTTCATTCTGAAAAAATACCATTTATTCCTACCCTTTGTTCCCTGTCTTTTAAGCAGTTCTCAATCCATGGATCTTCCCTCTTATCCCATGGCAACTTAATTTACGTAAGAGCCTTTGGTGAGGGACCTTGTCAAAGGCTTTCTGGAAAACTAAGTACACTATGTCCACTGGATCCCCTTTGTCCACATGTTTGTTGGACAAGTCAAAGTCATTACACCCAACCCCAGCCAGCTTCCATGCCTTTTGTGGGCTACCTGGCTTAACAGAATAATTTTGACACAGGGTAACAATTCTCTATATTTCCATTTCAGGTAATTTCACCTGTGTGCAGAGGGATTGTGAAAGACCCTCCACATTACTTAAGCTATACAGAAGGGGTTCAGTGCCTGATTATCTCTTCACAATGGAAAAGGTTTCCATGTCAGTTCCATATAGGGCAGTCTGAAGGGCTGACTTGACTTTGCCTCCTGACTCAGACCCTGAAACCTAATTTGAACTCTGACCCTTGGTATCAACTCTGGCCTGGACCTGACTATGAATTCCTCAGCTACTCTTAGCCTCAGGTTTGCCCCTGCTCTGTCCTTGTGGGGATTGTGATAGTAAGTTTCATTCCTGGATATGTTCCTGATACCCGGAGGTGAACTGGTAAAAAGGTGGCATGGTTTCAACATGCAGCTTTGGTCACTAAAAAATTCTTCCTGCAAAAATGAAAAAGGTTGATCCCCACCAAATACTGATACCTGGTTCAACGATGTGGCTGACCTTGCAGCTAATGGATGACTGGCATTCCACAGAAGGGGAATGCCCAAAAAATTCAAAGCAATTTGGGCTGACCTTTCAAAGCTCATTGATTAATGCAGCCCCTGGAGATAGATATGTTGCTTCACTTCCTTCTCTTTATCCTAACCTTTTCTTTCTTACTTTGTGTATTACGATGAATCCTGTATTTTGGTAAAAACAATGAGGAGTCCCTGTGGCACATGAAAGGATGGGAATTGCCTTACCAAGTGGGAGGTCAGTCTAATGAGACCCAACCACTCCCAGTCTTTATTCAGGCCTAATTTGATGGTGTCCAGTTTGCAAATTAATTCGAGTTCCGCAGTTTCACGTTGGAGTGTTTCTGAAGGTTTTTTGTTGAAGAATTGCCACTTTTAAGTCTGTTATTGAATAACCAGGGGATTGAAGTGTTCTCCTACAGGTTTTTGAATGTTATAATTCCTGATGTCAGATTTGTGTCCATTTATTTTTTAGCATAGAGACTGTCCGGTTTGACCGATGTAAGGCTGGGAGTGGTTGGGTCATTATAAAACCTAAGCCTAATTTTCCCCATACTAATTTCCCCCTACTGTTACTCACACCTTCGTGTCAACTGTTTGAAATGAGTCACTCTTATTACCATTACAAAAGCAATTTTTCCTCCCTTGGTATCCTACTGTTAATTGAATTGTCTTGTTAGACTGACCTCCCACTTGGTAAGGCAACTCCCATCTTTTTATGTGCTGTGTATTTATACCTCTCTACTGTATCTTTCACTCCATGCATCTGATGAAGTGGGTTCTAGCCCATGAAAGCTTATGCTCCAAAAATTTGTTAGACTCTAAGGTGCCATAAAGACTCCTTGTTGTTTTTGCAGATACAGACTAACACAGCTACCACTCTGAAATCTGTATTTTAGTATATCTGTATCTGAAAAGAACAATAAAAACAAGAAAAAGCCTACTGTACCTAAGTAAGGCTGTGTGTCTGTCACAGAGGTCATGGGTAGGAAGCCTGCCAGACCCATCAACCCCCCTCCAGCACTAGTGGGGGGCCTGGGCCGTATGCTGCTGCCTCTCCCGCACAGCACCAGTGAGGGTCCTGTGCACCCCTCCACTCACTCCCAAGCACCCACAGCACCTCTAGATCACTCCCCCACCCAAGCACCTGCAGCCCCCTGGCCCAAGATTTAACCAGGGGTATAGTACAAGTCATGGACAGGTCATGGACCCTGAATTTTTGTTTACTGCCTGTGACCTGTCCATGACTTTTACTAAAAATACCTGTGACTAAAACATAGCTTTACACATAAACACACCAGGGACCATCCCTGCCCTACATACTTATGATCTAAATAGTCAAGACAGAGGAAGGGTGGGCAAAATTAATTTTAATAGCCTTATTTTACAGATGAGGAAATGAGGTTCAGATACACTGAGCTCCTTGTCTAACATCATATTACAACTCCAAAGCACAACCAAGAGTTGAACTCAACTTTCCTGGGTCCCAATCACAAGACCATTCTTCCTCCCATAGGCCTTCATCTCTTAAAACAGTCTCAGTGGTTGAAACCTGTCCACGCAAGATGCAGAAAACTTTTAATCCTGTTTAGCCACAACTGAGTTTGTCAACTTTTGTGAAACGTGGTCGTTTCCGTTTAGTAGATAGGGTTAGAGATGGATTAACAAACTATTCTACCATAACCACACTTCTAACTGCTGACTAAAAACAGAAGCGTATAAGGGGAGAGGGGTTTGAAAAAAAAATACAAAGTTGGCACATCCTATCATTTCTTACAGGATAAACCATCATCACTCCCTAAACCATTCCAAGACAGTTCAAAAACAAGCATGAAGCCTATAGATATATTTCTATGATTTGATAAGAAAATTACTTGGAAAAATATTTTAAAACACTTCCTACGTTTTTCCTCCCTGATTCTGGCTTGAATACATTTCCCAATGGGCCATCAGCATTGAGTTGATCAAGTGGTGTAGATATTATACAAGAGCTTTTATAGAAGCCGCTGATTGGTCTTGTATCCTGTGATGATATGCCTAACCTGTCAGGGAGCGGATCCTGGGAGTACTCCCTCAGAAGAGCCACAGTCCAGCTCAGGTGCTGAAGGGGGGCAGCCTGTATCTCCCCTTTCCCAGGGCTTCCAAGCTCCCACCTCAACTCAGGTGAGAACAGCCCTGAAGGCTACTCTAACTTGTGTCTTATGTGAAGCCCCAATGAGCTACTGCACCATGGTAGAATACCTGGGGCACAGTAATAATCAGTTCATGTTCTATCTCTTGCCAACTCACTTCTGGAACACACCTGTGCGGGCAACTGCTCCAAAGGTCTATACCTGCTCTGCACTACCTCTGAGACCCTATACTGGGGATATGCACTGGAGGGGCCTTTTGACTACTTTGCAGCAATTTTACACTAGCTGTGCTGGAGCAACACACCTGAGAAATCCCCCCTCAGACTGCAACTCTTTTTCAGAACTTTAATTCTGGAGTTGGATATTTACTTGAAGGGCGATGTTCTTCACAAAACTTAGCAGGCAATAAGGCAAAAATACAATAAAGAACGTATCTGAATGAGAGGGGCTTACATTAAAGGACACCATTCTCAAAATCGACAGTAACTAAACAACTGCATAGAGCACACTGGTTATCTGTATCAGCATTAAACTGAACCAACCAAAGGTCCGATAAGATTTATTTTTCACATTTTCAGAATGGAAATGCAATTGAATAGCTGTTAACTTTATGACTGATTATACTGTTATTCTGTATGTATTCTATACACGAGGCTTTGGTCCAGATCCTGTGCTCCTGATTTTCTGAGACAGGAAGTAGCACGAGCTTCCCAAAAGCTATAAAGGAACCATTCCAGTAGCCAGGGATTACATGGGTATAGGAACACCTTGGTCACACAGCTTCTGCTGGGGTGATAGGATAAGAAGGCTGTGGTAGTTCTTTATCACACAAGCAATTCCTCATGCTAGGGGAATCTTTAATGCAGCCTTTAAAACAAGTTTAATGCTGCTTTGTGCTGCCAGACCAACATAAAGAAACCTTAGCAGAGCCCAAGATCTGGCTCTTTATCTGTACCTAGTTATACATGCACACAACTATTAGCTATGAGAAAGGAGACTCCTTATTCACTTCTATAAGAAAAAATGATGCATGCCACTGCATGCATCCGAGGAAGTGGGCATTAGCCCACGAAAGCTTATGCTTCAATACTTTTGTTAGTCTTTAAGGTGCCACAGGACTCTTTGTTGCTTCTGCAGATCCAGACTAACACGGCTACCTCTCTGATTCTTCATTTCTATAAGTTTACTGAAGACAATAACTGACAACTGGCACCTTCAAGTAGTTACAAAGACTTAGAGAAATGTAATCTCCTCTTTATATACTCATACATCATGTTAGTGAGACTGATTAGTGAAGGTGACATAGGAATGAAATTAAAGCATTTTGGATTTGTGAACATGAAAGAGAAAATATTCTGAAACATACTGAAATAACACAGAATATCCATTTTCACAGATCATTTATGATTAGCACATGATGGCGAAATGAGAAATACTAACACAATATAATAATTCAAAATGTTGCTACTTTCTTTTCAGAACTCTCCTTTTGCAGCTTTTAAGAGCCACACAGTAAAATATCAAGCATGAGACACTGGCCCTAATCCCCTCAGCATATGATTTCATAACCATTTTTTTCAGTAAAAGAATAATAAAACATGTCTGTATAAAGCACGAAGTCTGAACTATATAGCAATCCATATAACTGTTGTGCATCTTTTCCATTTCCTGTCCTACCTTGGAACCTGATGGTGTTGTTGATTATTTCCAGTGTATCAGCTACAGCATTATACTCTCCCACCTTCACTTCCTTTCTATCTGCAGAGAAACAAACAAGTAGGATTATTTATATCAGTTCACATTTTGTCAATAATGTAACTGTTTTCCTTTGTTTTGTTGCTATATTTATATTCAAAATACCACAGAAAATAGTTCAAAGAAAAGAAATACACCTCAGGAGTATGAATTATTAACGCAGAGTGGCAGATTTGAGATCTATTAGTATAAAAAAAAACATTTTTGAACTTTTAGAGAAATACAAAGTTATATTGAACGATGTGTCTATTAAGTCAGCATTTAATACTAATTTGCATAAGTAGCAAACTATTCTACCTTAGAATGAACATCGTTTCTAATCTAATTGGTAAAATTACTATCTATTAGATTTTACCATCTAATTGGTAAAATTTACCAATCTAATTAGTAAAATTAAACACTGGTTTGGGGTCAAATTGCCACCTTTACTCATGCTAAATAGTACCTTTCTGCTCCTGTAGTCCATTTAAACAAACAGGATTGCTTGCTGAATGAGATATTTCTGAGAGGGAATAAGGATGGCAGATTCAGACCCTTGATAAGCAGATTAGTTAAAAGATCAACTGGGAATTTGACATCTGAATCTTATTGTGAATTAACAACCCACCAATACTCTTACTGGAGAACATAACCCATGTATTTATTGCCAAATTCTATAGGAACTAGAATACTTGGGTCACCCCTTTTGATACGTAACCTGGCTTTACAGTTACATACACAACCCTATTGTTTCTCACATAAATAATTTGAGACAGTACCTTAATATCTCTGACTATCTATTCTTCATATTCATCCCTATTGCCATAGTATTTTGAACTTGTACCTTATATGGTGTATGTTTATTTCAGTCTACAGTTAGTGTTTGACAGGAATTTTCTATTTGACATAAGTTTTCTTCCTATTAATAAACTTATGCACTTTTCCACTTAAACTTACCATTTTATTCTTTTCCTTTTACTTTTTGATCACAGGCATTCAAACCATCAGTATCTGAAATACAGCATTCTCATATCGCTTTGAGGGAGAGTTTATGGTTTTCAAAATTCTTACTTTTCCCTACAACTTGCAGTTATCCATTTTCCTATTTTTTTAATATTAGACCTTATTGTATAGTGGTCAGCCTCACTCAGTTGAGATTCTAGGCTTACCTTCTTTATTAACTCCTGCATCTGACTTAAGACTCAGTCAAAAACTAGAAGGATTCAAAGGTTTTCTCTTTAGAGCAGGAAATGAATGACAAAATTAACAGCATCAACACAAGCAGCACATCATAGAACAGCAAGACTGATTTATTAACATCAAAGGTGCAAAAGGTGGCACAGAAACTAGGAGAATTTGAGTGGGTTTTTTCTACATTTTCCTAGTCTTTAAGAACGTATGCAAAAATTATCCATGGTAAAAAAGCTTACCTTGGCAACACTACTAAGAAAACAAATAAAACTATTAGAAACTAAAAGAAAACAATTAGCTGTAGCACAAAAATTGTACCCTACGCTGTTTTGAGCACTTGATCCCTGAGTTATTCAAACTAAATACTCATGTTGATACGAATATATATGATTGACCAGGGTCACTCTTCTTCTAACATCCTTGCACCAGAATCATAGTTTATTCCCATGTTGGGTACATGATATGTCCTGGTCTGTAGCCCTGGCAAGTTTTTCCATGGTGCATATCTCCTCCAGGAGCTGGCAGACCAACAGACGTTCCATAGAATGTGTTTCACCGCAGTCACATGTATCTGGGTCACTGGAAAAGTCGCACTTCTGCCTATTGACTTTTAACCTGCCAACTCTTGTTCGGAGGCAATTTAAACATCTTCAGGTCAAACAATCCTCCTCTGTGCCTGCTGGAAGGTGTTCGGTAATGCCTGTGTGCAATTTGGTGTCCTCATTAAGAACTTCAAGCCGTGAGCATCACATTCACAGTCGTGCAGCCAACAGTGATTCTTTACATGGTTTCATTGCAGCTAGGAAGCTTTTCTGAGAATGCTAATTGCTGTGGCGTGGCAATGTAACAGCTGTCTGGAATCTTCAACCAGTTGTAATCGTCCTGTTTATGATACAATACTCCCTAAGTATGGTATTGCCAGGCATTCCACACAGGGTGGTTATTGTAAAATATATTACCTCACTCACCATCAAGGCCACTGTAGCCTGGAGTGGGAGAGTGACCTCTTTCCTCTGCAATTATTTAAGAGACACATTTTTCCCGATAGCCAGTCCCTTAGCTGTCTATTTACATTAAAATTAAATCATCCACTCCTTAGTCTTTTATGGAAGAAGTGGCACAGGTACAGATGTTAGAAAAGGATTCCTTATTATATTGCAGCTGTGGATAGGAATGTTTGAAAGTCCTGTGATCATATAGATCCATAGCTAGTTGTTTTTATTGTATTTATAGAGAGCAATCATATCCCTCTCAACCTTCATTTTGGTAGGCTAAACAAGCCTAGCTCTTCCAGTTTCCGCTCATAAGATCGGTCCTCTATATTCCTGATCATCCTTCTAGCTCTTCTCTGCACCTGTTCCAACTTAAATTAATATCTTTCCTGAACATGGGTGACCAGAACTGTTCACAGTATTTCAAATAAAGTCTTACCATTGCCTTGTACGATGGCATTAATACTTCCCTATCTCTACTGGAAATGTGTTGCCTAATACATCCAAGGATTTCATTTGCTTTTTTCACAGCTGTATCACACTAGTGGTTCAGAGACATTCTGTGATCAACCCACACACAGAGATCTCTCTCTTCCTCTGTCACTTCCTACTGCCAAGCCCCAAGGTTGTAGCAGAAATTTTCATTATTACACCCTAACTGCATGATGGTGCACTTTATTCTATTGAATTTCATCGCATTTCTGTTACTCCAGTCTTCATGATAAACCAGATCTTTCTGTACAATATCATGATCCTCCTCGGTATTGATAATACCTCCCACCTTTGTATCAGCAAATTGCATTAATACATTCCAAATTTTGTACCAATATCATTAATACAAATATTTACTCAGACTGGTCTCAAAGCCAGTCTTTGAGGAACTCCACCTATAATCTCTCTCCTGTCCTATAATTCACCTTTCAGTGCAACCTGTTGCCTTCTCCCCTTTAGCCAGTTCCTTATCCACTTCACAATTCTTGTACTAATCCCCATCTTTTCTAATGTAACTAATAATTTTCAATGTGTTATCACATCAAATGCTTTACTAAAGTTCAAGTATATTGGGTCTACTGCACCACTCTTAAATAAATATCAGTTATTTTCTCAAAGAAGGAAAATGGGTTTGTCTGGCATGATCTACCTTTGGTAACCCCATATTGCATTACATCGTGTTTTCTTCTATTTAATTATTCTTTCCTTCCCAATTTCTTCTAAAGCCTTGCATGTTATTGAGGTCAGACTAATAGGTCTGTAATTGCCCAGATCATTCCCCCCCTTTTAAAATATAAATATGACTTTAGCTATTCTCCAGTCATATGGTATTACCCCAAAACAGATAGATTTATTAAAAGTCCTTTATACTGGATCAGCAGTCTCATGTGCCTGCTCTTTCAGTATTGTGGGATAGAAATTATCCTATTATCCCCAATTTTACCACATTAAGCTCTTTAAGTTTTATTCATCAGGAAACTGTTCCTGACCTTAAGTTCTACCTGAGTGCGTGGAAACATTTTTTAGTGGAGTTACTGGAAAGCAAGATGAAGCAATATGACAGCAAATATTTCCACACCACAGAAATTGCCCTATTTTCTAATAATTTTTAAAGGGATGTCAAGAGGCCATCCAGTCCAGGCTAATGTACTGAGGCAGGACCATAAGAACATAAGAAAGGCCGTACTGGGTCAGACCAAAGGTCCATCTAGCCCAGTATCCTGTCTACCGACAGTGGCCAATGCCAGGTGCCCCGGAGTGAGTGAACCTAACAGGTAAGAAGTAAAGACCAAGAAAACACAGGCCATCCCTGACAGGTGTTCATCCACCTGGTCTTAAAAACCTCCTTTGGAAGGTTCCACAGCCTCCCTTGGAAGCCTATTCCAGATCTTAACTACCCTTAGAGTTAGAAACATTTTCCTTATATCTAACCTAAATTTCCCTTGCTGCAGATCAAGCTTCTTATCCTACTTTCAGTGGACATGGAGAACTGATCACCATCCTCTTTATAAAAGCCCTTAACCTATTTGAAAATTGTTAACAGGTCCTGGCCCCCGCTCCCGCCAGTAATTGTGTCTCAAGATTAAACATGTCATTTTTGTAACATTTCCTCATCAATCAGGTTTTCTGATTCTACACCTTTTATCATTTTTGTTGATGTCCTCTGGACTCCCTCCAATTTGGCCACATCTTTCCTAAAGTGTGGTGCCCAGACTTGGACAAAGTACTCCAGCTAAGACTTCACCAGTGCTGAGCAGAGCACGACAATGATCTCCCATGTTTTACATACAACACTCCCGTTAACACACCCAGAATGATATTTGCCTTTTTTGCAAATCACATTTTTGACTCATGTTCAATGTGTGATTCACTACAATTATCAGGTTCTTTTCAGCAGTATGATCACCTAGCCACTTATTCCCCATTTTGTAGTTCTGTATTTGATTTTACCTTCCTAAGTGAAGTATTTTGTACTTGTCTTTTTTGAATTTCATCTTGCTGATTTCAGACCCTCTCTGAAAATTGTCAAGGTTGTTCTGAATTTATAATCCTGTCCTTCAAAGTGGTTGTAACTCTTCCCAGCTTGGTGTCATGTGCACATTTTATACACATACTCTTCACTCCATTATCCAAGTCATTAATGAAGACAATGAATAGTATTGGTCCCAGGACTGATCCCTCTGGTACCCCACTAGTTACTCCCTCCCAGTTTGACAGCAAGCCCTTGATAACCAGTCTTTGAGTATAGTCTTTCAACCATTTATGGACCCACCTTATAGAAATTTTATCTAGACCACATTGTCCTACTTTGCTTATGAGAATGTCATGTGGGTCTTTGTCAAAAGACTTACTAAAATTGATACATTACACCTGATGCTTCCCCCTCCCCACCATCCATTAGGCCAGTAACCCTATCACAGAAGATAATTCACTGAATATTTAAAATTTTTAAAAAGTCATAAAATGTTACAAATAATGAAAACAGAAATCTTACCAAAGCATAACATGGTAATTATCACTAGGACTGCTCATTAAAATTAAGAAGGATTTAAATAATAAATAGGATTGTCTTTATTCATTATAATTCTAAAAACAAAACCAGCTACTCATTATAACTTGTCATGAAAACCTTCCTCTCGTCTTTCTTCACTATTCTTTATTTTACCATGATTTCAAGGGATTAATGGCCCTCCACAGCATTTATAGTACAGAACACATCTCTGCAAGGGAATGGATGCAGATAAAATGGCTGCAAAGGTGGGGGCATCTGGGCATCCTGTGCACTGAAGGGAGGGTTCTGTGCTGTCTTTGAAGGGCCTTGTCCAGTAGGAACCACTGGGGTGGACTGGAAAAAGGCTACTGAATCCTGACTTACCAGGAACCAGTGGCTGAGAATTTCCATGAAGAAGGTAGAGAGAGGCTAGGATAACAGTTACATAGAGGCTGCACTGCGGACTCCTAGCCTCCATGAAGATAAGAGTATGACCTCCATCCTCAACATCCCCTTTCTGCCTTTATGCTGGGAGAACAAAGAAAAATGTAGTGCCAGATCTGAATGTTAGCTGCTTAAAGAGACTGCTAATATGACTGGACAGACATGCACAATTGCAAATATTTTGAGATACGCAGCCTCCTGCTTCACATATCTACGGTCTGCCACTTGGCATCTCTGAAGCAATGTCACAGGCATATAGATCAATAAAATCACATTCAGATATTGGCGTCCTAATATCCTGTGATTTTAAATATATTTAGCTTCCTCCCTTCTCGGAAATTTCTCATCTTTTTCTCTTTTCCAGAGACCCTTCTCTTCCCAACATCCCCCAGATTTTCCTTCCCATTTACTTTGGGGAGCATCTAGCTGGCCCTATTGCCTTTCCTTTGAGGAACACCTGGCTGGTCTAATTCCTGCCATCAGGCTCTTCAGATTGGGGTGACAGGAAGGCTGTTTTTCTTCAAAATTATCCGGTGCACTATTTTCACTTGGAGGCGCACTACTTGCCTGAGACAACCCAGACTGCATCAGAAAGCTGACTAGGAAACTGGGTTATTTTTTAGTTTGTTTTCTGTCTTTGCTTAAAGCATTTTCCCAGTCTTGAGATGTCCTGAAGAGACTCATAGACTTTAAGGTTGGAAGGTACCATTATGATCATCTAGTCTGACTTCCTGGACAGTGCAGGCCACAGAATCTCACCCATCCATCACTAAGAATTGCACTGCCTAAGTTCCATTGTGAATTGAGCCCCAGGTGTTTCCATCAGCTTGACACTGCCAGTGCCTATATGGTACTTTGCTCAGCTCCCTGCTGGCCTTGAGGGAATTCTTTGGTGAAGCAAGGAGAATTCAGATAAATCATTTATTTGCATATAGAAAGGTTTGAGAAGCCATTTGTCATGTCATAGATCTGCATAAGAACATAAGAACATCCATACTGGGTCAGAACAATAGTCCATCTAGCCCAGTATCCTGTCTTCTGACAGTGGCTAATGCCAGGTGCTTCAGAGGGAATGAACAGAACCAGTAATGATCAAGTGATCCATCCCCTGTTGCTCACAACCAGCGTCTGGCAAACAGAGGCTAGGCATACTTCAGAGCATGGTTTGGAATCCTTGCCCATCTGCGCTATTAGCCATTGATGGACCTATCCTCCATGAACTTATCTAGTTCTTTTCTGAACCCTGTTATAGTCTTAGCTTTCACAATGTCCTCTGGCAGAGTTCCAAAGGTTGACTGTGTGTTGTGTGAATAAATACTTCCTTTTATTTGTTTTAAACCTGCTGCCTATTAATTTTGTTTGGTGACCCTTAGTTCTTGTGTTATGAGAAGGAGTAAATAACACTTCTTTATTTATTTTCTCCACATCCTGCCATGATTTTATAGACTTCTACCATATCCCCTTTAGTCATCTATTTTCCAAGCTATAAAGTCCCAGTCTTATGAATCTCTCCTCATATGGAAGCCGTTCCATACCTCTAATAATTTTTTTGCCCTTTTCTGAACCTTTTCCAATTCCAATATATCTTTTTTGGGGGTCGGGGGTGTGTGTGTGTGTGACCAGATCTGTCTGCAGTATTCAAGATGTGGGTGTACCATGGATTTATATATTTTATATCTATACATTTCCTCATGGGCGGGAGCCTTCTTTTTGGGGAGGCTATCCCGACAGCCCTGCCCCGTCCACAATGACTCCAAGATCTCTTTCTTGAGTAGTAACAGCTAATTTAGATTCCATCATTTTGTATATACTGTTGGTATTATGTTTCCAATGTGCATTACTTTGCATTTATAAACACTAAATTTCATCTGCCATTTTGTTGCCCAGTCACCCAGTTTTGTGAGATCCCTTTGTAACTGTTTACCCCTTTTTTCCAGATCATTTATGAATATATTGAAGAGGATCGGTCCCAGTATAGACCCTTTGTTTCCTATCTTTTAACTGGTTATGTATCCACAAGAAGACCTTCCCTCTTATCCCACAATAGCTTAATTTGCTTAAGAGCTTATGGTGTGGGTCTTCATGAAAGGCTATCTGAAAGTCCAGCTCCACTATATCCTCTGGATCCTCTTTGTCTATATGATTTTGACTCCCCCTCAAAGAATTATGGTAGATTGGAGAAGCATGACCTCCCTTTCCATGTTGACTTTCTCCCCAGTAAATTGTGTTCATCTATGTGTCTGATAATTCTGTTCTTTCTCATAGTTTCAGTCAGTTTTCCCAGTAGTGAAGTCAGGCTCATCAGCCTGTAATTGCCGGGATCGCCTCTGGAGCCCTTTTTAAAAATTGGTATCACACTTGCTATCCTGCACTCATCTGGTACAGAAGCTGATTTAAATGATAAGTTAGATACCACAGTTAGTAGCTTTGCAATTTCACATTTGAGTTCCTTCAGAACTCTTGGGTAAAGACCATCTGGTCATGGTGACTTACTACTGTTTAATTTATCAATTTGTTCCAAAACCTTCTCTAATGACACAGTTCCTCAGATTTGTCACCTAAAAAGAATGGCTCAGGTTTGAAAAGCTTTTATGGTTGCTGTACATTGAAAAGCCTGGAGCAAGATGTCCCCCCGAACACAGACACTGCCAGAAAATCATTTGTCTACAGCCATTGCATACTGTAGTGAACGGGTTTAAGAAGGCAGGATGCTTCATCTCAAAATTGTGGAAAAGCAATTAGCCAATACGCTAAAGAGAAACTTTACTTATAGAAGTCCCAAATGAGTTTCAGGATGCTCACAGAGTTCTCTTATCAGCACTGATGTTGCTATAATGAGGCTAGGCTGCTCTACTGCAAGAAGTTTCTGTTTTGCTGTACCTAGTGTAACCTTTAGACATGTCTACTGCAATCAGACTGAGGTATGTCTGGGATAATTGTGGGATATAGTGCATTTTTCTTAATGCTTCACTTCATGTGAATCACTCAATGACAGGCTCATGTGAATCACTCAAT
>ML677371.1:123460-331608 GCA_007922305.1 Dermatemys mawii | reverse complement strand
ACATCCGACAAAGTGGGTATTAGCCCACGAAAGCTTATGCTCTAATACTTTAGTTAGTCTTTAAGGTGCCACAGGACTCCTTGTCACTTCTGCAATTCCAAACTAACACAGCTACCTCTCTGATAGTTGTATAGAACAACTTCCATAAGAGGAGAGATTAAAAAGATTGGGACTATTCATCCTACAAAAGAGATGAATAAGGGGGGATCTGACAAAAGTCAATAAAATCATGAATTGAATGGCGAAACTGAATAGGGAAATGTTATTTACCAATTCACATAACACAAGAATTAGGAGTCACCCCATGAAATTAATAGGCAAAAAGTTTAAAACAAATATAAGGAAGTAGTTCTTCATATACACAGAGTCAACCTGTGGAACTTAATTCCAGGGGATGATGTGAAGGCCAAAAGTATAACAGGGTTCAAAAAAGCATTAGACAAATTCATGGAGGATAGATCTATGAATGGCTTTCAACCAAGTTCGTTGAGGGATGCCACCACATGGTCCAGGTGTCCCTAAATCTGCAACTGCCAGAAGCTTGGATAGGATGACTGGAGATGGATCACTTGAAATTACCCTATTGTATTTATTCCCCCATGAAGCATATTGCACTGGCCCAATATGGCTGTTCTTATAATCTTATACTTCTTTTTTATGGCCAAACTCGTAGCAGAATTTTCTTTGGCATTTGGTCCTCAAGATGATATGGACAAATATTTGCAATAATAATTTTTCTAAATAATGATAGCAGAGACAAGTTAATAAAATAAATAGCATAGGATTTTTTCCCCTCAGTTTAATCTTTTTCTATCAGTCCTCCTTAATTTAACTTACTGTTGAATATTTTACTTATGGAAGTGACAGTGCCAATTGCATAGATGAAGATGCATTGAGATTTGCACATAAAGGAACACTGAAATCCCTGTTTCATAGTTTAATGGCTGCATTTATTTTCCAGATTTGACACAATTTTTTATAGGACAATTGAATTTTCCATGTAGTTTTAGAGTAAAACGTTATTAACTTTTGCAGAGGAAACATTTAACAATGCTCCTATGGAAATGTCAGTGATCTGCTGCACAAAGCACCAGTGCTGTGGAAAGACAAGGGTTAGAGGGACAGGCTATATAAAGGGGCCAGGTAATAGAGCCAGGGATATGTGTGGGATAAACACGGAGAGAGAGAGAGTAAGGAATGTGTTTGTAGAGGCCTCCTTGTGCCCCATTTATGCCCTCCCTCCTTCCTTTAATGCTCCTGTAGAGCGAATAACTTAGTGGGGAGAGGAGAGCTAGTGGATTAAGATATAGATTTGCCAGGGAGAAAGAAAACTGAGTTTTTGTGGTTTGAGTAAGAAGATCCACTGTATGGGCATGTTGCCCTCAGATTCTCACCATCCAGGATCCCACTTTCATGCTGTCTCCTTTGATTTCCCCATAAGCATAACCTCTGTAGAAGGCCTTCACCCTTCCAAGCTATAGTCCTGATTTGATGGATTTGCACCCTTAACTCCAGGTTAACTAAGATTTGTGTGGGGAATGTATTTAGGCTTTCAAGTGATATCAGATCACATGGTACTGCTGTGTAGGAAAAATGGCCTCCTCTAACTAATTTAATATACCTTGATAAAGTATTGGCATTTAGTAAGGGACGGATTCTGATACCTGTAGTCACATTGAATAGCTACTTCTTCCATAAATGGATTTAATTAAGAATCTTGTTGAGATTACAGGTGTGAGAATCTGGCAATAATTATTTTAACATTTGAATAAAGGTTCAACAGCAGTAACGCAGTAGAATGTGGACAATAAACTTGGTTACAACAAAACACTGCCAATGGTAAAGGGGGGCAGAAGTCACACATGATTTCAGAATATTGTAATGTGCTATTATACAGTTCTAGATACAGTGAAATTATTTTTTATACGCCAGCTCCAAAATTTTGTATTTTTCAGTCTTGCACAGCTATATAGATTTCCAATAGACCTTCAGAGTTATGAACACCAGCGGGGCTGGTGCAACCACTAGGCGAACTAGGCGACCACCTAGAGCGCCAAGTGGTTGGGGGCGCCAAAAAGCGCGCTCGAGGAGGTCATTGAGTGGAGGTGAGCTGGGGCTGAGGGGGGCATGGGGAGGGCGCCTGCAGCAAGTAACGGGGGAGGGGCGCAGGGGAACTGCTCCCTGCCCCACCTCACCTTGGCTCTGCCTTCTCCCCTTAGCACGCTGCCCCGCGCTAATTCTCCTCTTGACCGAGGCTTGCCATGCCAAACAGCTGATTGGTGCTGCAAGCGTGGGAGGTCGGAGAAGTGAAGCGACGCCGGCGTGCTCAGGGGAGGAGGCGGAGCCAAGGTGAACTGGGGCAAGGAGCTGTCTCAGAGGGGCACTCCCCGGGCGGAGGGGAGCTGTCGCGGGGGGGAGGGGCTCCCCAGGTGGAGGGGATCTGCTGCGGGGGGTGGGGGAGCTCCCTGGGCAGAGAGGAGCTGCCGCATGGGGGAGGGGGATCCCCAGGCAGAGGGGAGCTACCGCAGGGTGGGGAAGGGGATGCCCGGGCGGAGGGAGAAAGGTGGGCACAAGGTGGAAGTTTCGCCTAGGGCACGAAATATCCTTCCACTGGCCCTGAACACCAGAGTTATGAACTGACCAGTCGATCACACACCTCATGGGAAACTGGAAGTATGCAATCAGGCAGTAGCAGAGACAACAAAAAAGAAAAAGAAAAAGAAAAAGAAAAAGAAAAAGAAAAGAAAAGAAAAGAGGCAAATATAGTACAGTAGTGTTTTAAACGTAAACTACTAAAAAATAAAGAAAGAGCAGCATTATTCTTCTGCATAGTAACATTGCAAAGCTGCATTAAGTCATGTTCAATTGTAAACTTTGGAAAGAACCACCATAACATTTTGTCCAGAGTTACAAACATTTCAGTGTTATGAACAACCTCCATTCCCGAGGTGTTTGCAACGCTGAGGTTCTACTGGACTCATTCTCATTTTTTATACCCAGCTGTAGCAACATAATGGTTCACTCCTGTGGTGCCTCCTGCTGGTCATCTGGGAATTAGCTCTTTTCCAGCCAACGCGCCCTTTGCAGGCCAGTGCTTCACCTGTCGCTGGCCCCCGTGTCCCTCCTGGACCTGGTGCCCTTTCACCTGGGGTCTTGCCCCTCTGGGGTGCTGCCCCCTGGCAATAACCCTACACTCTCTCTGGGTCTCCCCTCCCTGGGGAATCCGCAACCCTCTATTCCCACCTTGCCTCAGTCTATGGCTACTGCCAGCCAGCATCAAGCCTCCACTTCCTGGGGCAGACTGCAGCGTAAAAGCCAGTCATCATCAGCATGGGTGGGGAGGAAGTGGCTGGACCTGCTGCCTTTCCCTGCAGCCCAGTACCCTTTCTAGGCCTTCCTGTCAGGCCGCAGCCTAGAAGGTCGCCAGGCCTGAGCTCCCCAGCTCAGCCTGTCCTTTCCCCAGCACTGCTCTACCCTCAGTACCCTTTCAGTTAGGTCCATTTCCCTCTGAAGCTGGAGGGAGAGTTTTCTACCCAGCTCCTCTCTGAGCCCTTATAACAGGACCAGATGTGGCCTGATTGGGGTGTAGCCCAGCTGTGGCTGCCTTCCCAATCAGCCTTTGCTTCTGCTGCTTTCTCTCAGCCATGACCGACCATCTCCAGGGCTGTTTTAACCCCTTCCCGAGTGAAGCGGGGTGAATGCCCCACTACACCAGCTGATTGTAAAATCTCTGCTGTACCACACTTTCATTTAATGAATGATAGTGATATGCATGACAAAATGCACACATCTGCTTTTCAAATTTGAATCAGGTTTTCAAGGATTCTCTGCCTTACATTAGGTATTTCCTTTCAGTGCTAAAAATATAGTCCTCAATGCTGCAAACTCTTACATGCGTGCATAGCTTTATGCACTCGAGTTACAGGTACACTCTGTAATTGATTTATGCCCATTATAAATTTCTTTATTATTTAGAGCAATTATAATTTAATAGTTCTAGCTTTCTGTAAGATATTTTTACTTTAAATGCACCTCTGTTTTTATAGTTCTTCTGTCTCGCAAAAAGGAAATAAAAAAACATATGCTATTCAAAATTAAAAGTATGTAGCTTGCAAAGTCCCAGAAAAATGTTGGAAAAGCCTTTGTAAATAAAGGGTAGGGGGTGTCATTTCAAAACATAACTATTCATAATATAAAGCACAACATTCTCCCGTGCCATAGAGCAACATATATTGTTCCTAATTAATATGGGAAAAAGACTAGAGCTTTTTCTTTTTTCTCTTTGCAGTTATGTTTAAATTAATAATTTACTAAAGAGACTGACACCAGAAGCAGGAGTTAAAGCAAGAAGAGATTCACTGGAAAATGGAGGTTTTTTTCATGATGCCCTTGACTTTCAGGAGGTTCTAGTTGGAATGGCCTTCATTCCTTACAAATACAAAGCAACTTAGATCTTTTTTTCATAGCAAAGGGTTTCCTGATTGAAGTTTCCTTTGAAAATATGCTCCTAGTTCCTTACAGTAGCTTAGAACCATTAGAATGCATATATTTTAGTTAGTAGTTGTGAGAAGTACGGTGGACCAAACAAAGCTGCCATCTCATAAATATAAAGCTTTTCTTTAAAAGTCATACTGAACGTAGGAAACCAAACAGAAGTCATAACAGGAAAATCTTAAATCATTATATGTTAAATTCTGATTCTAGTGACTTTACTTTCAACACTGATTAAAATGTTTGGGCACATTCTAACACGGATTCTCACTTGCTTATCCCCAAAAAGCATCTTCAGTAGAAATTATTGTGGGGTGAAATATTATACCTGGGACTGGGTTATATGCCAAAAAAACCCACCCCAAATGCTCATTGTCACAACCTTACCCAGTCCCCTCTGTTTGAACACCAGTTTGTTGTCAGAGTATCTAACCAGTGGATCGCACATCTTCTAAGCAGAGTAGAATCCTAGTTCTGGGTTTCTAAGGCACAATCTCAGGTACAGACCTCATGTCTGCTCCCCTTCTTTGGGACATGGGACTTTATAGCCCCGTGGCCTTAAGCTTTGAAATTGGTGCCTTCACCCCCCTTGAAGCCCCAGTTTCTTATATATGCTTCCTCAGAGTTCCACCTGGTGTGGGTGCTCAAATCTTCTTGATTAACCCCTTCCAGGACAAAGTGGCAGGCATGCAAAAACACAGAGTTAGCAAAGGACTTTCTTAACCACAGTCACTTTTACTCTTGAAAGCACAAGAGATTTATATATCTTTGAAAAATAACCAACAACTCCCTTAGTCTGATCTCAACCCTTTCATGAGTCCTTGGTTTGGTTAGCATCCTCAGGCTAGGCAATTCTCCCTGCCTTCTTTCTCCTTATCCTGGCCTTCTTGTATGTTGTGGTGGTCTGACCTCCATTCCCAGAGAGCACTTTCCCTCAGATGTAGTCTCTAATACCTTTGGCTGTGTGTCCAGGGTGAGGAATTCCAGTCCCTTCCCCCACGCAGGTTTCTGTGTAGAGAGTTTCCTGTTCTTTCGGATGGGCCAGTAGTTGACAGACAGTTGATATTTCATAGATATAAGGTGACTTATGTAGCCATGTATTTTTATTATTACACTTGTGTCCCCCCACTCCACCCTATTGCCTGCTTGTTACATCTAATTGTTACACTCATTTCAGTTTAGACTGAAAATTCTTATAGAAGTCTTACCCACAGGTCTAACACTGAGATGTCTTATGTTGGGGGCTCGGGGCCCTACATAGTCAAAATTCTGCCTTTTAGTTTCACCTAAAAAGTAAAGACAATACTCAGACAGACTCCACAGCCTCATGCATGCTACAGATAAAATTATGGTGATCCTTCACAAGAGAACATGTAAAGGGCAAAGGTGGGTGTTCAGAGATATGGCTAGATGGTAGTTCCACACATAGAGGTCAAAAGAGGCATAGGAGGAAAGCAAAGGAGTGTATTTGCTATTTCCCTACATATCTAGCAACAGCTGGACATGAGCCAGCCATGTAGATATCCTGGGTGAGTGGTTTCTTCTCCTTTGTTCTCCCCTTGGCTCCCTCAGACTTTCATATATAGAAAGCCCTTTCGTTCAAGTCTTGCTGCTTACTTCCTCAGGTCCCCTGTTACACTCTGCATCTCATCTCTTCAAAAATGTCATCTTCTGAAGGCTTATCGGAAAATGTTTCTTTTCTCCCATTCTTATAGCATTTATTGTATACTACTACTAATAGTAGTAATAGTAGTAGTGTTTTGGATTTCTCTAGAACATTTTGTTCAATGAAACTATTTACTTTACAAATTTTAATTAACTCACACAATAGCAGGTAAGTATTATTGTAGTTTTACAGAAGAAAAAAACTTGACACACATAGCAGCTTTGAAAAGTATTCTGGTTAGGCACCTAAATGTGCTTTAAGGAACATAACTTTCGCCAGTGTTTTGGCCTAAAAATGACTTACTGAAAGCCACAAAACATGTCAGTAGCAGAGCTGGGAACAGAAACTGACTACAGTCTACAGTCACTTATTCTCAGGCCTTTGGCCTGAGACTCAGGCCGTATGTGCTTCCTCTGTGGAAATGACAGGCATACAGGAACGATAGAGAGAAGAGTTCTGTTTATTTTAACTGTCCAGAAAACAATTCTTAAGCTCTTGAGACCCCTTTGTTATCCAGGCTCACTAACAGTCAGGAAATAGATAATTTTCCTTATAGCGTTTATTTTATGCTGTTTTTTTCTCTCTCGCACTCATGAACTCTTTTTTGTCATGTGGGAACAAGCCAAGATGAAACTCTCCGATTTTTCAGTTTCCCTCTGTAGTCAAGCATACTCTGCTCCTCTACTCTAAACACTAACCAATGCCCTCTTCACTCTATAAAGTGGGATACGGTTTGTAAGAAAGCTGTGATACAAACTAGGTGCCAGATTCTGTAAACAGTTATGGAAGTGCAGCATTGTTCTGGGAAAGAAAGGGCCTCCAGGGTGGTGAAAGAACCAGCTTCCAAGAGAGGTCTTGGCTGTGGTAGTTCATGTTATGAATACCCTTTACTGCTGCCACTAGGGCCCTGGGAGATGGTGATGGCATTTTGTCCCTTCAGATAAGAGGGTTGCAAACACCACTGCTGTTGTTCCATGTTGATATTCCCTGTAGGCCCAGCTGCCTCACTGGCTGACATGATGCATATGCTGCCCTCCTGGTCATTTGTTGCCTCTTGTGTTTGAATTTAGTACAGTATTATGGCATTTCTTAGATCATGCCTCGGTGTATATTACCACAGCATACTGAAATCAAACTCAAGAGGCAACAGAAGGCATCCAGGGGCTGCCCCTCTGCCACCAGCATCCCCACCTCCTGAGCATCCAGGCTTCAGTTTTAACTACCAGAGGGACTCCAACAGATGGATCTGTGGATCTAAGCTACTGGGCCCCAGGCTCTCTGCCAACCAGGACTCACAGTCTCAGATCAATGGCATCTGTGTTCAAACCTGCCACTGCTTGCATGGGCTTCTAGAATCTCCATACACTAGGGACTCCTGGGATATTTCCCTGGAGATGAGTCCAAGCCTGTGTATGGGGATAATTTGACCATTGGTCTAGCTCCATTGCAGACAATGGAATTACGATCTTGAATAAAGATATTTAAGCACATACAGCAAAAATTTGCAGGATGGGGGTCTAATGTTGTACTGTTGTTGAACAACATCCCGTGTTCTCATGAGCTGCAGGTAGAAAACTGACTGGATCTCTATTGTTTTACACACAGTGCTTAAGACCAGCTTAATCTATAGGTTCCAACATACGTTTTACATCTGAGAAACAGCATATTGATTTGGGTCTTTACCAGGAGGATTTTGGTTCAGTGCAGTAAATGAAGAAAAATATTTTGACAGTTAGTAGTCAAATCCAGATTGTTAGGGTGTCTTTAGACCTATATCAACATTAAAAATGATAAATAATTTCACAATGTATAAACTCAGAAATGATGTACAAATTAAAACTAACTTGATTTTTGACTATATCAAGATTTCAGAGTAAATAAAACCAGCAGAGTTTTCAAT
Source organism: Dermatemys mawii (assembly GCA_007922305.1). Taxonomy (NCBI): domain Eukaryota; kingdom Metazoa; phylum Chordata; order Testudines; family Dermatemydidae; genus Dermatemys; species Dermatemys mawii. The sequence continues at coordinate 323,551 of ML677371.1, read as the reverse complement.
GAAAGAGTTTACCAAATTGTATGTGAGAGAATACAACAGAATGGAAATGTGTTAATCAAACTGAGATTGCAGCATAATGCCACATACGTAAATTTTATAATACAATTACACCATGGTCAATCCTTCAATATAATTTCTAATCGCATTACTACCTTAATTGAGTTGAATGTAGTTCAAATTAATAACCAATCTTTTAGTGGTTAAGCATTTTAATTGTGATTACCAATTAACAATCTGTGATATACTATGTTCATCATAAAATCAGGGATAAAATTTATAATCACATACCGAGCTTCATTTTAAGATACCAAGGATTTGATTAAATGAGCTAGGAAATTAGGAACAAGATTTAGAAGCATTCATGGAACATTCAAATCCCTCATTCATTTTTCATTAAAGAAAGCACCCACTAGGGGGGTAATTTTGACTTTTGGATGAAATGATATTTGTATATGATTTACATATCTGTTTAATGCCTGATTCTGAACTCTGTCCTTCAGAGTGAAAAGCACTATGTAGATGTAAAATGATCATATTATTACTAGTCAGGAGTATCAGGATTAAGTGTTTTAATTCTAATGGTTGATAACATTTCTCCAAACTCGTGTCAGTGACAATAGCACCTTGTCCCTGAGGCTCAGCCCTGTTCCCCACACTTAGAATCATAGAAGATCAGGGTTGGAAGGGACCTCAGGAGGTCATCTAGTCCAACTCCCTGCTCAAAGCTGGACAAACCCCAGCTAAATCATGCCCACCATCAATCTTTGGCTGCCTCCTGTCAATGGAGTTAGAATGGCGGTGGCTCTGTGCCCTGCTCCTGCTGGCTCCATCACTGCGCTGGGCGCGCAGCAAACGGAGAGGTGCTGCGACTCATTGGCACGCTCACTCCGCAGCACACATAGCACAGTGAGATGGCAAAGGTGGGCAAGAGTGGGGTGCACAGCCACTACTGCACCGGCTGCCTGCAGGAGGAGGTGATCAGACACTACCTGACACAACCTGAGTCCCCACCCCCCAAATTGCTTGTTTTCAGACCCAACCAGAAGCCAATACATGTAATCAAGTGTCACTGGGTTCTGGCTGGGTTGCAAGGCTCTAGTGCCTTATATTTGTATGAAATAGATCTCTGCATGCACTCAGAGGAAGGATAATGGCTAAAATAGGAAACATCCAGAAATGAAAACACGTCCTGTATTATGTGAATCTTTTGAATTTTTGAAACTGGACTGGAAATTTCATTAGATCAGTTTTTCTTGTGACATGACACATACTTACGGACTACTTCCTGTCAGGCTAAATGCCATTAATAGTTGAGTAGAATGAGCACAGGGTTGGAAGTCAAGGACTTCTGAATTTTCATCCTGGCTCTGCCATTAATGCATTCTTTGGCCTTCAGCACTTAACCTTTCTGTCTTTTTTCCCTCATCTTTCAAATGGAATAATAATGCATAGGGGAGGGGCTCTGAGGATTAATTATCAGTAAATTTTATATACGGTGCTTTGATAATGAAAAGTGCTAAGTTTTATTATTACGACTCTTCTGCATTTTGTCTGAGCAGACGCATATGAAAATGAAAAATTATGGGGGGTGAAAATGTATCCAGTCTCTCTTCAAATGTCAAAATCGTTCAGTTTAAATTATGGGTGAAGGGTCGGGATGCTCTTATACTAGCAAAACTAGTTTGTCGCCTCTAATTATAACGAATACAGAACTCTATAGTAATTCAAATCCTTCCTTTGCACTCTGGCTCTCTCACACACACGCACTTTTCTCCCTCCCCTTTTTCTCCTCCTGTCGCCTTGAGTTCTCTGCCTTTCCGACAGCTACTGTGAAGAATAATTGTTTACCCAGCCTGACATTTTTACTCCTCATTTGAACTGCAATTCTTAATCTCAGCGCTATTGTTTTTAAACAAAGAAATGGTTGCAACTGTTTAAAAGTGGATAGAAATACATAAAGAAAGGCTCACTCACTTATTACTTATAAGCTTGTGACTTTTCTGAGATAGAAATGTGGGGCATGGACTTAATTGTTGATTTGTGGTGAGGATAACCGAAAAGTTCCTGGTCTATCAGAACAATAATGCATTGTAAATGAGGATAATGTTGATACAAGCTTCTGCAAGATACCACAACAAACAAATGCCTCTGTGGTTATTTTGTACTAAATTAGTTTCCATAACTCTTAGATTACATTACTGAGTTAATGTAAGGTATTTAAAATGGCATTTCTAGCTTTTGAAGTTCAGTGTATTTATTTTATTAAACCCATTACAAAGTAAGCAGCACAAAAGCAGGACTGGTTAAAGCAGAGCTGTGCAAACAATGGTCTTCACAGAACCCATAAAAATTTACAGGGGGTTCTTGGATTCTCCTGATGTTCGTGACTATCAGCTCAGGCTCCGTGCTGATACTGTTCAACCAGACTTCTCCCAGCTTACTTCTTCCCCTACCCTCTTAGTCATGGGCCCACCACCAGTCACAGAGAGGATTTAGTCCTCCCTAAATCCCCTCACTGGCTGATGATTTGGTTCTAAAAGAACTAAATATGTGTAACATGACCTAACAATGAATAAGGGTGAACAAGAAAACAATGAATAAGTAACTGAAGGGTGTAAATGCCAAGGAAGGAGAGGATTATTTAAAAAATGAATTTAATCAGGAGCTGAGCTGGATTAAGGCAACCTAAGGACCCAGGCATGTCCTAACTTGCCCCCGTTGGCCCTCCCCCGTTCCCAATGCCATGGCCATGCTTCTGCATAGCGGCGCTACCTCTCAGTGCAATGGAAATAGCTTGCGAATGGTGAAGCTACACTAGAAGTAGCTTTGAGTAAATTGATACTTTGTGTTAGTGGGATATCTGTGTCACCGACACCCACATAACCTTTGGCTCATCCATAAAAGCTTAATTGTCAAATTAATAGCAAGGGGCTGCATTCATTGTCGGAATGAAAATCTTTCCAAACTTTGGATGGATTCCTTTCTTATGTGGCTTCTCCTGCATTTAGTTATGTGTCCAGCCTCTTATTACTGACCCTACCCTTTGGCTCCCCCTCTGGCATTTCCCAAATTTCCTCTGAAACTGGTGGTTTAATATTTTCATTGCTGCCAGCAGTGCTGATCTGGCTGAGATCCAGCAATGAAAAGCAATAAACAAGTTGCTAAAGATTATTATTAGGAGCCAAGATTTTTTTAAAAAATGGGTGCCTAGTATAGGCGGCTAAATCCTGAGGAAGTGACATGATTTTCAAAAGCGCTAAGCTTGTAGCTACTTCTATTGGATTATGCTTGTGAGAGAGAGGGGCAGTGGGCACAGAGTGAACGTGATGCAGCAGGGAGGAGGATGGATGTGATTTCAAGAGTTTCACTGGAGATGGGAAGTTGCTCTGAAGGGGACATACCTGAAGCTGTAACCTGAGATGAGAAGGGGGAGGGGCAGCAGGACAAAGGAAGAGAGAGACGGCTACAGGGGTTTGGTGTGGGAGAGTTGGCTGGGGAAAAGGAGGGATCCCCAAGCTTGGGGTTTAACCTCCCTGCCCCTGATGGGGCCTGACTAAAGGGTCCTGTTTGTACCTACAAGCTCTGGTTTGGACTGGGTTCCTGTCATCCCAAATAAACCTTCTAATCTACTGGCTGGCTGAGAGTCACTGTGAATCCAAAGGAGTGGGGGTGCAGGGTCCTGACTCCCCCACACTCCGTGACAGTGAGTGAATAGACTGCTGAGCAGATGGCAGGAAAAGAGCTTACACTCAACACAGTGGTCTCTTCCTGGGGGGGAAGCACCATGAGGGGTTATATAAAGGAAAGTGAGGGGAGGGAGCAATGAACTTCCAAAGTAGGTTGTGCAATCCCCATCACTGGAAGTTTTTAAGAACAGGTTGAACTCGTACTAGTCAGGGATGGTTTACTTAGCCCTGCCCTAGCGCAAGGTCCTGGAATTGATGACCTCTCAAGGTCCCTTCCAGCTTTACATTTCCATGATTCTATATATTGTGCCAGACTTGAAGAGAATCTTGGGAGAGGAGGAGAGTCCAAATGTCAGACTACCTGATACAGGTCCAGCTAGTGGGAATGGGAATGAGGAGCGAATGGATTTCTTGAACTGCCACCTAAGTAACTAGCTGATTTTACTCCAGGACCACATTTCCTAAATGACACTATACAGTAGCAAAGCAAAATGAATAAATAATAATAAACATAGTATATTTACTATTTATAAATTCATACATCATTGATGAAGCAAAGGACATAGTAACTAACTACAGAGACCCGCCAGGGCCTTATGAAGCAGCTATGTAGATCATAGCTATGTAGACTTCAAAAGAGAAACTGCAGATCTACAATTCATTTGCAAATTTGACACCATCAGGATTGAACAAAGACTATGAATAGCTAGCTAACTACAAAAGCAGTTTCTCCTCTCTCCGTGTTCACATCTCCAGATCAGCTGCTAGAAGAGGACCTCATCCTCCCTGACTAGAGATAACAAGGTGGTTGAGCCTGACTGAACTAATCTTGTTATCTCTAACCTGGTTCTTGCCTACTTATTTATACCTGCCTCTGGATACTTCCACTGCATGCATCCAATGAAGTGGGTATTAGCTCAGAGAAGATTATGCTTCAATACTTTTGTTAGTCTTTAAGGTGCCACAGGACTCTTTGTAGCTTCTGCAAATCCAGACTAACATGGCTACCGCTTTGATTCTATGTAGATCAGTAATCCCTGTTCATGATAAGATGAAATATTATTTTCAGGGCTTCTTTTTCTATCACCAAATTCTTAATCCGTAGAAAATCTGTAGAAGTTATCAGCATCCAAGTAACTGTTTAGAGTGCACCACCTTTCTGAAACTTCCTGGAAAGAGTTCAGAGACTTAGAGGCCCTACCTGATTGCGTCCAGTTCAAAAACAAGAATTCACCAATTGCATAAAGAAAATATGACAACACAATTTGTGGTTGCCTCATTAACGTGTCATGTTAACTGAGGAGAGTTTCTAAATTCTGCATAGAAAAATTAACAGCCACAGACTTGCAAACAGAAATAAAGAAAATATTAAATTATATTGAATTGATTCATAATATATAGAAGGCCACAGGGTTTATTCACACGTTTTCCTCCAAACTTGAGGTCTGATTCACCCACATGATAAGCACCCTAAATTGCTACTGACTTCAATGAGTCTTCACAAAAAAACCTTTGATAGCTTTTATGTACACTGGCTGTATTTAGCTGAATACGCATAAAAAGGTAGCATATGATCCAGCCTATATGTTCTATACCTCTCACAATACTGAATGCTGCTTTTGTGAAACTTTATCCATCAATTCTGTGAAAGAAATTTAATAGCTGTGTTTTGAAGTGACTCAATTTTCTGCCTCTCCTTTCTTAATGGAAGACTTTTCTTACACTCCCCACCCAACCCTTTCTTTGAGTTAAAACACAAAAAATTACCTGCTGTCTGAAATCCAATAACATGCTTCTTACTTCTCCAATTCTCACTTACTTCAAACAAATGTTAATAATTTATTCTATATCTTGACTTAGCACAAACATAATGTAATAAGCCACAGAGCATTATTCAAGTAATTGAGTGAAAATCCCATTTCAAGAATCTTGAATTTCTGTGCTTCTTGCAAGAGAGGTTTTCTTAGAGTGATCCATGTTTTACTGAGTCAGTTCTATAGCAGGAAGCGCAGAAATCCTGTGAAGATCATGTTACATAGTTCTACCACAGTTCATTACTGCTGAGAGCACATCATCCTTAGATTATATTATGACAGAATTTACAGCATTCACTGAGAAGGCCATATCATTTTAATTTCAATCGTAACTTTCTCAAAATGTTTCTTTGGACTGAAGCTTCAAACTTTTAATGTCAGCCAAAGCTTAAGTGACATCAGTTTAGCCATTTTTGAGTTAAGGAATTGTGAATGAAATACATATTCCTCTGCTCCTTAAATTTTTTTTGCAACTTTATCTGACTGTCAAACAAAACACATAGTAGAATATAAAAGTTCCAGGTTTTTGTATTCCACATTGAGGAATGAGATCCTTCCTAAACTCGGGGGGAAGGAGCGGAAGGAAATCATTCTAAAAGTTAAAGCTTTACAATTATTTATTTGCACGTGGTTAGTATTAACTCAGTTCACTACTGAGTACTGATATAGTGCATTTACTGCACATATTCTAAGACCAGGATAGAGTGTCTGGCATACACAGCTGATTGGATTTTTCACTTTACCTCTTCAATACTGATACTTATGTACGAGTGTGACAAAGCAAAATATTACCTGTCAACATGGGCAGCTCAGCATGCAGCATAAATATATCTTTCTTGTTTTCTTTTAAGGTATTAGATGAAAGCAAATGCTAAAATGACTTTATGATTGAAAAATTAAATGCCAGGATATTCAAAAGTTTGGATTCTTAGGGTACGTCCTCACTACTGTGGGTAGCCATCAATCTTTTAGCGATTGATTTCTCGCATCTTGTAAAGATGCAAGAAATCGATTGCCAGCGCTGCCCCCCGTCGACTCCGGAGGCATAAGCTGGAGTCGACGGGGGAGCGCGCCTCCGACTGCCGCCGCCATGAGGACGGCAGGTAAATCGGCTGCAGATACGCCGACTTCAGCTACGTGATTCATGTAGCTGAAGTTGCGTATCTGCAGTCGATCCCCACCCCCAGTGAAGACCAGCCCTTAGAGTATCATACAAAGGTGTCAGCCAAATTCTGCATTCAGTCATTGTGGAGTACATCCAGAGAACTTTATCTGAAGTCAATGGAGATTGAACACAGAGTGCTAAGCATGAGTATTGGGAGGAGTTTGGATCACCTGTTCTGCAGTAACCCTCAAATAAAATAAGTTGTCTATAAAATCCCTTTTGGCTGGTACTTCCCGCAGTGTCTATTCTCCACAGTAGTCCCCAGCTATAGCACTGATGGCCTCCCAGTAACATGGTGAGAATGTCAGCTGTCCCAGGATATCTTACCGGGTATCAAGTTTTGAGAATGTCAATGGAGTTTTACCAGGTACCTGGATTGGAGGGTATCGATTGATCTACACTACCCGTTGGATCGGCGGGTAGCGATTTATCTATCATGGGTCGATTTATCATATCTAGTCTACATGCGATAAATCGATCCCCGAGCACTCTCCAGTTCCCTCCGGTACTTCACTCCACGGGGGAGTGGCATCAGTCGACTCAGCACCATGAAAGTGCTGTGGTAAGTCGACCTAAATACGTTGATTGCAGCTACACTATTCTCGTAGCTTAAGTTGTGTATCTTAGGTCTATCCGCCCCCCGCCCCCAGTATAAAGATCATCTCGACTGAACACTAACTGGCATATCCCCACTACTAACAATTTTTCCTGTTGTGTTTTTTTTTTTTTTTTTAGTTAGGATGCTTATTTTGGAAAGTTCCAGAATCTTATTTATTTGTATTGCAGATATCTTTCCTTCAGCAGCAGGATATATTTGTGATTGCTGAAGCAATAATGTAAAATGTAGCTATGTACTCTGAGTTGCTTAAATCTGAGTACAGTGACTTCTCAGACTTCAAACATACAGTACAAGAGGCCAAACTGTTTTATTTGCATGCTGTACAATTTCATTAACTTCGGTGAGGTTCCATGGGTTGTAAAGCAGATCAGTATTTGGTCCAAAATCTTTCAAAGATTCCATGGCATATCTCTGGAAGAAGATATCCTGTATCCAAATGGTGAAGATACTTTCCTCAGAGAACTTGGAAATACTGAGGGCCTTTTAGTTTTGCTTTTCATTGTAGTTTGCTTTTGTACCTAAAATATACTGACTTTTCTTTTATGGGAGCTGTAGTATGTTCTTCTGGATCTCAGGGGTGTGATAGTTTTCATCTCCTGAGGTGGGTGCAATTTGTTTTAGGAGAGAAAGATGAATGGTCTGAAACACAGGTATAATAAATTAGCACCTCTTACTTACAAATTTACTATTTCTGCTAACATAGCTTTGAACAGAGTTATGAATTAATAAGAAAACCAACAACAATATCCTCACTTGCACTTATTCTCAGAACAACAGGCCAATTTCTGCTGTCCGTTACACTTGTACAACTCCAGCTGAGTATATCAGTAAAACTATGAGTAGACTAGCCCTGATTCTCTACTGTTATCAGCTCAATGGTCTCCATTGCCTCTCTGTCAAATATCGGTGATTTAAATTAAGCCTGCTTCAGTGGAGTGTTCTTTATGTTTTAATTCTTGACTGAAAGACTGACCTATGGATGCAAAATGAAAGGCAGTCTTCATGCAGGACTTTAATTTTTAAAATAATAACAAGAAAAAAGAATACACTTTAATATCTGAGCACACCTTTTGAACATCAAAATAATTATTTTTATTATAGGAAGGCTTGTTAGCTTTACAATTAGTAATGGTGCAGGAATTAGTATTCCAAAATCAATATTTTAGGCTGCCCCTCACTGGAAAAAAGGGGATAAAAGCACCCCTAAGGAGGCTGCACCAGAGGCAGCCAATCAGAGGAGTGCTGAGAGGAGAGCCAATCAGGGACAGGTAGGCCTATATAAAAAGAGACCTGCAAGGCAGAGGAGGGCAGTTCTCTATTGGGAGTCCAGGGAGGAAGGACTGTGTTCCTGATGGGTTCAGAGAACTACCTGTACTCTGGACAGAGCAGTGCTGCAAACAGAGGCCCTGCTACGGGGGTGGGGGGGGGGGGTTGCGGATGGAGGCCCTGATACAAGGGTAAGGACAGTGCCAGAGACACTTGGGAAAGGGCTAGACTGTAGATGGCAGTTTGCCACTGAGGTAAAGTGGCTGAACAGTGGACAGCAGATCCCCTGAAATGTGGAGGAGAGCACAAAGTGGGACATAGTTGGAGAGCTGTTCTGCTGAAGACGACACTGTGGTTCTTGGAGAGACGTGGGTCCAAGAGCAGGAGTCATGGCAGCAATATACCACAGAGCTAATTCCCAGGACAGGCTGAGGATGTGCCAGAGTGGTAAGCGAACCATGTTACAGGCCTTGATCTCAATTTTAGCTGAAGAGTAGACTGATTGGAAAAACTTATGCAAAACTGTTTTCTATCACAGAATGCAGTTCAATCAAAACTGAAAAACTTCACAGAATTATGTGAATTTCCTGTAAATTGCATTTCAGGGAAAACATGTGGTAAAGTTATGACAGTGTCAAAATGTCCCATTTCCAGTTTTTTGGAACAAAATATTTCAATTTTGCATTTCAAAATAACTTTGTATTATATTACTTTCTGTATTATATTATAATGTGATTTATTTAAAAAATTGAAACTGAACTGGAACATTTACATTTTGTCCAAATGAAACATTTCAAACAAATGGAAACTTCCAGAATTTTCTTTCACAAGGAAATTATAAATTTTCATGTTCATTCCTAATTGTTTGAATGACAACAAATCTTGAAACCTTCAGCAGAATGGAAATTCCATTCTCCATACACCTTCGCTGAAGTGTGCATCCTGGGGATTCAAAGGTGGATTTAAGCCATCTTGTGTGCACCGCTAATGCTGGCCCACCTGTGTACTGGGCCGATCCCAAAGTAAATTTGTACACACTGGGAGATTTTCTGACTTGTGATGGCAGTCAGTGGCCTTGAGCAGATGTTATAGCAGCTGGAGGTTTCTGGGGCACTTGGAAGCCCCAACCACAGCTTTGATGTTATGCTGGCCGCATGAGGGAGGGAGATGGCTCATGAACTATTATGCTGACTGTGTGCTATCAAAGGATCCACCTAAATGTGGAGATCGTACAGTTGCTGGCTTTACCAACTTTAGGGCAACAACAATGCAAAGTGCCCCATTCCCCCAGAAACTTTGAACCTATGACTTTTAAACAACAGTCCAACCAGTGATTTAACCAATCAAATGAAAGCTCTGCGAAAGAGACCAAATAAGTTTGTTCCATTGAGTACAGTCCACCATTTTGCAAATTCAAGTCTAGTTCTGGCAATCACACTGATTATAGTTGTTGCTATTTGTTTCACCATAGTACCTATGTCAGGATTGCCTCCCCACTCTGAACTCTAGGGTACAGATGTGGGGACCCGCATGAAAAAAGAAATACCCCCCCCACCCCAAGCTTATTTTACCAGCTTGGGTTAAAATGTTTTTCCACAGAACAAAACTTCTTCTGAGTCTGGACGTAGTATGCTGCCACCATCAAGTGAGAATGTCTCAAACTATTGGACATGGGCCACTTGAAGCCCTTCTTCTCTTCCCACAAAACCCCCTAAACTTATTCCCTCCCTGGGGAGCTTGAGAGAAAAGCCTCGCCTGATCCTGCGAGACGTGCCTGATCCAAAACCAGGATCTTACACAATGGAAAACAAGCAGTCAGATTCTTAAAAGAAAGATTTTAATAAAAGAAAAAAAGAGAGGAATAAATCCCTTATAACCATCAATAGAACAGCATCTACAATAATCAATAAAGAGTTACAGACAACCCCCTCCCCAAATTTCTCCTCCTGCTGAAGCTTACAGTATTAGAGAAACACAGAGATAAACTTCTACCAACTGATAGAGTTTTCCAAGTGATAAAAAGAAGGTAAACTTACTCACTACCTTACTTGATAAAAAGCTGATAGTTATAGTAAAAGAAATAGGTGTGGTTCATCCCATAGCCGAGTTGAACAGAAAAGAGAGACCCAGAGAGAAACTGAAACTCAAAATCCTTTGTCTCCTGAGGAATTTCTCATTGGTCAGTTGTCCACCTCTCAGGTTACCTTTAGCTTAACCCCTTACAGGTAAACAGTAATTCTAGGCTACTTCATACTTATGACAACCTAGAAGTCCCAACCACGATCAAGCCTTGTTGTGCTAGATGCTACATAAATACATATTGAGCAACAGTTGCTTCTCCAGAATATATACTTTGTCTATGAGAAACAGAAGAGGAGGACAAAAACATAAACTGACTTGCCTAATGTAAGACAGAAGATAAGTGGCAGACTTGGGACTAGAAATCAGGCATCATGGGTGTTGGCCCAGCACCCTAGTCACTGGACTATGATGCCTTTACTAACCCTGAGATAAGTCTAGTGATGCTGTCCCAATGAGCTTTCAGATCCAGGGCAGTAGCTGGTTTTAATGACTACACTTAGCAGTTCAGCCCCTTTATTCCTGAATATATACTTTTTCTGTTCTATTGTGCGTTTTGTAGCCATCTTTTTAAAGTGAGAATTTTTGCTCTTTACTTGTCATTCTACATAGTTATCAGGAACCACCAACCAGTCCTGAAATTATCTTCTTCATTTCCTCTGAGTTTCCTTTCCTGGTTAGTGAATAGATTACTGCTGAGTAAGGAATATTCTTAGGCAACGTCATAAAAGTATTCCCTCTCAAAAAATCCTATAAGATTTTTTTGGACAGATCAGTCTCTTAATTTTCCGACAAGTTCACTGATGTATCAAGAGAAGAATAAAGATTAATTTAGACATGTTTTGTGTACTCTGTGCAGTTACTATGTTTAGCTATACTTTCTATTTTAAACACCAGTGTTTATGTCCAACTCTCTCAGAAGCTAAATACTACACCATCATTTATCATTGGAACTGTCACCTATGATTAATCCTTCTCATGATGCAAAACTGACTGAGTTTCTTTGCAGTGGTTATGTCTTTACCTTTATATGTTGTTTATGCATTATGCTATAATGCAGGGGAGAAAGAATGAAATCTGGATTAGTGATTTTTGATAAATATAAAATATGACAGTTTTTTGGTTTTGTTAGAGACAGAGTCAAACTTCATCACTCTCAAGGTAGTAATGGGGAAAACCAGCATGATTTGTGGCCAAATTGTGTATAATCACAGCTGTGCAATCTGTAACTTCTAAAGTGGAAACAGTTTCCTGGTCCTGATTTGTTTTTAGTTTATAAGAGGGATCTTAGGCCAATCATTGTTGTAAAACAATTATTATGGAAAGGTTTCTCATTATTGTGTGTTACATTATGTCTCCAAACCTTGGTTGGTGTAACTCCATTTTCCTCTGATGTTCCCACCACACTACCCCTTGTCCCCATAAAGCTCTGCAACCCAGAGAATTTCAGCATGCATATTAGCTGAAGAATATTGGTACAACAAGAGCAATTAACTCTGCTTATTTACAGCCTAATTTTTTAAAAAAAATAAATGTTTACCAGTGGCAGTAATAATATGGACATTTTTGAATTTCTGGTTCTCTAGTGCCTATGATACTTAAGCTACAGGGGCTCCAAAACGGTTATAGTCTCAACAAAAACTTCTTCAAGGTCTAGTTTTGAATGATTTTTACCTCAAACAAATTAACAGATGTAAATCTTCATAAAAATCATGCTTTATTCAGATTATGTGCTGTAAATTTGGGGAGGGGAGTCTTATTGTTTCATAAAGCTGAGTTTGCTTTACATGCAAATATTACCAGAAACTTAACTGTGGAATTTTTATATTTCCATTACATACATATAATCAGAGGTGCACGTAAACTGGTATGCCCCGTGTAACGGGGTTCCTGCAAGGCCCTCCTAGCTCCTGCCCCAGCTTGTCCCAGAAAGTCACTCAGGAGACCCGGTTTGCAGTGCTCACATGTGCTTTATTGTACAAGATGTGCTCCCACCACCTTCACAGCACAATATATACAGACTTCCTGCTTGTTTATCTCCCAGCAGAGGAGAAGGGCAAGCTATTCCTCCCTGCTTTCCCACAGAGCAGCTTCCTTTTTTCCTAGCTCCTCCATCTCCTTTGCAAGTACTTTCCTCTCCAGCCCCGCCCCCGCCAGCTTCCTTCCATTGAGGCTTTTAATCAGCCGCCCCCTCCCTGCTCCCCAGCAGAGGCAGCAGCTGTTCCTGTTTATCAATCAGGGCCAGGTGGCCTCCCCAGCTCCAATTTACCTCCTTTCAGTGTAGCTGGGGTGACAGAGGGTTTGTTAAGCAGTTCTCCTGCTATTACACTGTCACACCCCAGTATGGCATACTGAGCCAGTGTGCCATACCAGAGCGAACCGGTTTCCCCAGGCAGCAATTTAAAGGGTCTGGGGCTCCCAGAAGCAGCTGGAGCCTCGGGCCCTTTAAATTGCCACCAGAGCCCCACTGCTGGAGCAGGGCTCCATGGACAATTTAAAGAGCCCACCGTGGTATCATAGAATATCAGGGTTGGAAAGGACCTCAGGCATTCATCTAGTTCAACCCCCTGCTGAAAGCAGGAACAATCCCCAACTAAATCATCGCAGCCAGGGCTTTGTCAAGCCTGACTTTAAAAACCTCTAAGGAAGGAGATTCCACCACCTCCCTAGGTAATCCATTCCAGTGCTTCAGCACCCTCCCAGTGAAACAGCGTTTCCTAATATCCAACCTAAACCTCCCCCAGTGAAACTTGAGACCATTACTCCTTGTTCTGTTATCTGCTACCACGGAGAACGGTAGCAGCGACAGGAGCCCGGGCCCTTTAAATCAACCCCAGGCCCTTTAAATTGACCCTAAACCCTAGGCTGGGAGCTCCAGGGGTGATTTAAAGGCCCAGGGCTCCCAGCTGCTGCTACCACAGCCCAAGCCCTGGGCCCTTTAAATCCTGATTTAAAGGCCCTGCCTCTTCAAGTCGAGACCACACCTCTTCCAATTGAGGCCCCACCCCCTCCTCAGGACTCCGGAGTACGAGTAAGTTCTTTAAGTTACTTTCACTCCTGTATATAATATCATTTTGATATCTTGCTATACCTTTATCTACTGGTAGCAGATTTCCAGGGTTTTTAGGCCACTTTCCATTTGGATCTGACATTGGTGATACTGAGTCAGGTATTTTCTCAGTATAAATTGTTTATTTACAAAATGTAAGTGAGTCCTGTTCCTCTGGGCAAAGGTGGTAACAAATGGCACTCAGCAACTCCTTCATGCAGACACCACCATTGCCCCGTCCCCAGAAGCAGCTGTCTTGCCTCTATCTCTATTTCAGATCTCTCACCACTTAACAGAATTTCTTCTTTCTGCTCCAATCTCTATTTTACTCCTGGGAAACACTTACAAGGCAGTTCACTGAGGCCTCATGGGCTGTCTTGGTGGGTCTGGGCATCTGCCCTCCTTTTGTGCAGCTGCTCTGCAACACTGAGGAACCTCAGAACTTCAGCTTCCAGACACAGGAGAGTGGTTTAACCTACCTTAAGAACTCTCTAGATGTAGTTACCACAAAGGGTCTTCACTGTTTTAATGCGTAGATTCAGCCTGCACTGAGACATCAATTACCTCTAATGGGCAAGCCATACTAGTGTGTTATGGTTCATAATACCACTCACTATGAGCAAACTGACAAATGCAGGAATTTGAAATGTCTGTGAAATATTTGTTTACCATAGGTTCATTGTTTCACAGGCCAGTACTTTCATAGATTCATAGGCCAGAAAGGACCATTGTGATTCTTAAGTTTGCATAATTCAGGCCATAGAATATCACCCAGTAATTCTTGCATCAGCAAATATTAAACTTTTGTTTGAAGTGGGGTGTTTTATTGGCATTCTGACACTACAGATTGTTGTTTTTTTTTAAAAAATATCCACATCCTGTGGCACAACCAGTGACAGAAAATCATAAAGCACAGATGTCACTTCTACTAGTAAAAAAACACTAATATGGCAGTTTTCATTTTCTCAGTATTTTACAAGCACAGTAACTACTTGCACTTCTATACAGCCTTTCCCATTTGAGGATCTCAAAGTGTAGATCTAATTTTCACAAGATCCTAGTGCGGAAGGTACAACAATTGAACTATATTTCCTATGATGCACACTGCAAAAATCAGATTGAATAGGATTCTTTTGTTTGAACTTAAGACATAAAAATCCTCCCAAGCACAGTCATATGATTAAAAATAAATCAGCCTAATTTTTAAAACTGCACATGCTAAATTGTACAGGCATTTTGTATATATTAAATTGCACATGCTTTTGCATCTGCCTTGTGAGCACACAAATTTCAACATGCATTCACAAACATGATTTGCAAATATATATGTATGGTATTTGTGCATATAAATCAGAATAGGTACTTTGTATACCTGAAATCAGTGCTTGTTCAAAAGTGCCTTTTCTAGTATAACAAATATTTTCTTTAAAAATGCTTCATAAAACCTTTGACTCTATGGTATATGTATGCAATATAAGTGTGATCCAGAGACCCCTGAAGTTAATGGAAAGACACCTTTTAATTTCAGTGGACTTTGGATGTGTCCCACAAAGAAGATGAGAAAAATTAATACCTTTGGTGTGGTGATATTTAAAATATGTACAAAAGCAGGTCTTTCATATCAGTCAGGTTACAGAATTGATCGTACGTGTCCTGAATGTCTTCAACTCCCATTCAAATCAGTCTTTTGGGGTGTGCTCACCATGTCTCTAGATTAGGCTCATACAGTAGAATGGTAAAACTCACTATTAAATAGCCTAATGACCATTTTTATGTACACTTCTGTAATTCATCATACCACAAGCTGTCACTGATTAAAACCAGTAAGCTGGTTTTAAAACCTTGTGTACTCATTAAAATGAATGTCAGGGCTGTATTCTCAGAGGCTTGACCCACTTCTGACTCAATCTGAGCCAATTTACTGTGATTCTTTCTTTTAGTATCATTTATAGTTTTTCTGCTGACTGATTTTTATCCGTCTAACAAATCAGCTATTGATTTTCAGTGGAAGATTACTTTTCATACAATCATGTGCGTTGAAAAAGAGACATCTACTTGTTAGACAATCAATGTTTTTGTGGTGCCTGGGGATGTAAGAAATACCCACTATCTTTGATAGGTGGGCAGCTAGCTAACCAATTATTAAATATGTACAGTCCCTGTCAGGGGCGGCTCTAGGCACCAGGCACAGCAAGTGCGTGTCTGGGGTGGCAAACTGGAGGGGGTGGCCTGCTGTTCGCTGTCAGGGTGGCACGCCTGGAGGAGGTCCGCTGGTCACACAGATCTGGCGGCATTTCAGTGCTGGGTACACCCAAGTCGATGGACAGTGGACCTCCCGCAGAAATGCCACTGAATCGGGGCAGGACCAGCGGATCTCCCGCAGGCATGCTGCCAAAGGCTGCCTGACTGCCGTGCTTGGGGTGGCAAAAAGCGTAGAGCCGCCCCTGATCCCTGTCACTGGAGAATCTTCTTTGGCAGTTCGTTCCATTGCCTGACTACACTATGTAGTTGTATAATAAATAAATTATGCTGATATTTAGCTGAACATTTAGTAAAATGTTCCTTTTTACTTCTTGCTCTGTCCTTATATAATTGTAGACTGAGGCAAAAAATCCTATCCTTGAGAGTGGGAGTTAAGCTGTGGTACATTAAGAGAAACCTATCATGAGTATAGTCTAAGAGCCACTCACCTTCAAGTTCAGAACTGTGTGGGATACTCTCCTCATTTCTGGAGTGTCTCTGCTTCCCTATCAGTCTCCAATAACAGTAATTCAGAGATAGAACAATCCCCACTGCACACTCATATCATCTAAACCAGTGGCTCTCAACCTTTCCAGGCAACTATACCCCTTTCAGGAGTCTGATTAGACTTGCATACTTCAAGTAGATTCACCTCACTTAAAAACTCTTTGGTTACAAAACTCAGAAACAAAAATACAAAACGTCACATCACACTATTACTGAAATTGCTTACTTCTCATTTTTACCATTTATAATTATAAAATAAATCAACTGGAATTTAAATATTGTACTTGCATTTCAGTTAATAGTATGTAGAGCAATATAAAGAAGTCATTGTCTGTATGAAATTTTAGTTTGTACTGACTTTGCTAGTGCTTTTTATATAGGCTGTTGTAAAACTAGGCAAATATCTAGATGAGTTGATGTATCCCCTGGAAGACCTCTGCGTGCCCACAGGGGTACGCATACCCCTGGTTGAGAACCACTGATCTAAAACAAAGGGATTACCTGAAGAAATGGTTTGACAAAAGCACGGCTGTATTTGCCCATTTTGCAGGGAGTGTGATTGTTTCTGGACCTTTTATGGATGTGGGAAACATGGTGAGAGAGGAGTCTTTGTGTCCTCCCCTGCCCAACATTAGGATAATTTAGTACGAAACTAGGTATTTGTTGGATTTACACTGAGGGGTGGATTTATTAAGCTAATAAAATGTTCTATATACATCGACGAAAGAATTGTACAGATATTTTCTACCTGCCTGGCATCATTGCTAAAGAAAGTCAATGTCAATGGACATTGACTTTATTCAGCAATAATATTAATGGACCTGAAGAGTTAATTGAATTCTCTATTCCTATCCACTCCTATGAGAGCTGCTCCTTAGATATATCCCAAAAAGATGGTGGCAGAAGGAATTGGAATGACAGAGATAAAGCTCATCTACTTCTAAATTTCTGCTTATTTCCTCTCCTGCTTTTTTTCCACATTAGTCTGTCTGTTTCTATCTTAGTCACAGAAATGATTGTAAAAGGTAAGTGGTTTGACTGAAGGAGGGTAATGCTAATTAAATTATGAAACATAGCACATTTGTTTCTGTATCTCTTACTGTACAAACTCAGGGTGAAATCCAGGCCCCACTGGATTCAGTGGTAAAATGGGGCCAAGATTTTACCCTCCCGGTTTTAGCATAACAAGCAGCTGACCAAAAGTAACTGTGTGACCAATGTTTTTTATTTAGTTGAAGTTAACAACACAAGACAACAGTGTTAGGGGACACCTAACTAGCTAAGTTAATTAAAGATGGATTCGCTGATTTCAGATGTTCATAACTTCAAAACTAGTGATCTAGATTTCTTCAAACCTCACTTGTTCTGCAGATCATACTAAGATTTAAAAATGAACACAAATCTAGGGATTGTATGTGCTGTAGCTCTCCTCATGCAAGAATGGGTATGAAATTCCAATTTACAATTCTATATTGTATAATTTAACAAGGAACATATAATGCTATAACAGGGACCATAATGTAAGTACAGGATGGCAGAATTAATGTGAAGTTTTTAATTTTAACCCTATTTTAATGCTTTTGAATGCTCAAAGGTTGCATTAACACCAGCTTTTGGTATGAATATAAAATACAATGGAACTACAAGCAAAAAGCAAGATGGGTTTACAAAGGAAAAAAATCTGCCAAATGATTGTGATTGCTTTTTTTGGTGACAATTACATAACCAAGGGATGAAAGGAAGGCAGTAGATGGAATATAGCTGGATTTCAGTAAAGCAGTTGACACAATGTCTCACCGTATCTTACTCTGCAAATTCATTCAAATTGGCTTGGCTATAAACAATGCCCCATGGATTGAAAACTGTCTGAATAACTAAATCAAAGATAATGATGCAATGAGCTATATCAAGTTGTAGGGTGCCATAAAGAGTCAGTTTTAAATCTGTTTTTTTAATAAACTTCATTACTATCCTGGCAGAGAGGATAAAAGAACAATTGCCACTAAAGGCTACATTGTGTCTATAATGTGTAGTGTGGATATGCCCCTCCTCAGGAGGCGCATTGAGAAGATTGTGATTCAGGCAGGCACAATCTCTCCAAGTGCAGTTCCAAGTGCAGCTCTGCCAAGGTGCACACCTGGCACAAGCCATGAGGATGGAAGACACTCCTTCAGTTGGTGTGCTGGCTCCCACTCGTGGCTGGTGGCAGAATGTTCATGAGAATCAATGTAGATAAACTCAAGCCAATACAGTATATCTAGAAAATAATTATAATCTGACAGGCCAAAGCGTAGCCTGCTTTTTTTTTACAGCGAGCTGGAAAAACTGTATCCTCCTCTTGTGATGCCTAATGCGGCTGAGATATTCTGAAAGCAGGAGAGGTGCAGGCAGCCTGTCTCTGGGAGTGGTGTATCAGGGAAATGTGCTGAACAGCGCATCCATGCCTCCTTTGAAAGCATGCAGTTCTGACAGTATCTGACAGACACTAGCAAGTGCACCTGGGCCCCATAGTCTCTCCAAAACAGAATACCATTAGCCGTCACCTTCAGCCCCCAACTTAAACCTCTCCAACACATCATGAAAGACCTACGGGACAATCCCTCACTCTCACAGATCTTGGGAGACAGACCAGTCCTCACTTACAGACAGCCCCCTAACCTGAAACAAATACTCACCGGCAACCACATACCACACAACAAAAACACTAATCCAGGAACCTATCCTTGTAACAAAGCCTGATGCCACCTGTGTCCACATATCCATTCAACTGACACCATCATAGGACCTAATCACACCAGCCATGCCATCTGAGGTTCATTTACCTGCACATCTACCAATGTGATATATGGCATCATGTGCCAGCAATGCCCCTCTGCCACGTACATTGGCCAAACCAGACAGTCTCTGTGCAAAAGAATAAATGGACACAAATCTGACATCAGGAATCATAACATTCAAAAACCAATAGGAGAACAGTTCAACCACCCTGGCCATTCTATTAAAGACTTGAAGGTGTCCATTTTAAAACAGAAAAACTTCCAAAACAGACTCCAACGAGAAGCTGAGGAACTGGAATTAATTTACAAATTGGACACTATCAACCAAGGGTTAAACAGGGACTATGAATGGCTTTGTCATTACACTAATTCAATGCATTTCCCTAGTTAAGTTTCTTTCACAGGTTCTTGTCAACTGTCAAACACAGATCCACCTAATTTTCACTACAAAAGGTTTTTTTTTTCTCATGCTGATAATGGCTCATCCAAATTAAACAGCCTCTTGAAAATTTCCAACATTTTCTGCTTTCTGTGTATATAAATGCATCTTACTTCTGTGTGTTCCATTCTATATATTCGATGAAGTGGGCTATAGCCCACGAAAGCTAATGCTGAAATAAATTGGTTAGTATCTAAGGTGCCACAAGTATTCCTCGTTTTCTATACAGTATCTCCAAGTTATCCTTCCAATAGAACTGTCTATGCCCTCATGGATGTGAAGTGCTGCCAGGCACACTAGCTGAACTGTGCTGGATGGGTGCATTTTGGGTGGCAGGAAGGAGTCCTCAGCCCCCTGCCTACATCCAAGCAGGCCCAACAAAATGTTGTTTGCTGTAAGGGCCCCACCCCAGGCCAGTTCTCATGGATAAATTCAGTCTTAGGGCTTGTCTTCACTAGAGCCGGGAGAGATCGATCTTATGGAGATCGATTTATCGCGTCTCATCAAGACACGATAAATCGATCGCCAGCAGCGCCCCCATCGACTCCGTAACTCCAGTTCGCCAAAAGGCGCAAGCTCGAGTCGATGGGGGAGCGTGCCGCCACCCACCACCACCGTGAGGACGGCAGGTAAGTCGGTTGTACATACGCCAATTTCAGCTATGTTATTAATGTAGCTGAAATTGCGTATCTACAGTCGATCCCCCGCGCTAGTGAAGACCAGCCCTTAAAGACCACTTCAGATATACTTGTATTCCAGCTGGACACTTATACTCCCACAAAAAATTCTGTGACATAATTGGGGGACATCTCGCCTCCTAGGGCTGCCCCCCCGCATTACATCCTTCCCTTAAGTGATTATATAATTTGAAAAATCATACCATAATCCTGGTAACAAGATCTTCCACGCATATCATAATGTCCAAGGGAAGGAGAAAGTTGGAAAACAGTAATGACTAGAGACATGAGTTTGCACACTGCAGCCACGAGATCCAGGTGGGCTGCCCAATTCTAGCTAGTTCAGTCCTACAGAAGAGCCAAGAGTTTGGGGTTCCTCCATTCCAAGCCAACTGATCTTTGGGTGGAATTTTCAAAAGCATTTAACTGACTTAAGGGAAGAAGCCTCATTGACTCACATAGGGCAGAATTTGCAAAACAGCCTATTATTTTCTATAGGACTTTTCCCATGCACATTGTAGACAGATGACAGGTAATTCAAAGAAGTAACACCCAGGTAACATAATAGACTACTGACACAACAGATTATACAGAAAGAAATTCTGAAGGTGTTTGAAGAGTTATTATTAACAACAGTAGAGTTCAGTGGCCCCCAATCAAGATTTTGGTAGGTCCTGTATAAACACATGTAGTAAGGGTTGTGCCTTCATGAGTTTAGGATCTAATGTCACATAAGGTGTAATGAGTATGTGTGACAGCAGTAGGAGGGTGAGGAGAAAGGAGACAATGTTAAGACCACATAATTACACAGGGGGTCTATGCAAAACTTCATATCTCCAAACCATAGATTTTTTTTAAAAAAAAATCATTTTTTTTCTATAAAAACCTTAATTGCTCATATTCCTTTGACATTTGCCTCCATGTTAAAATAAGTGATTCTGGGATTGGTACCTTTTATTTTTAGTTTGTATTTGTTTGTTTTTCTCCATGCTATCACCAACTGCTCTTCTACCTAGTACGATTAATTCTTTACAAAAATCAATATATATCTTTAAATCACCCTAACAATTCCTATGAATTGGAGCTCCTCCCTGTCTTTTTTGCAGAGAGCCTCTTCATTGGCTGGGTGGGGGTGGGGGAGCACCAGGACTCTCCCTCTGCTGCTGTCCAAGAGCTGGGAGAGGGGCCATGTGGTGTCAAGTGCAAGAGAACAGCAAGGATGAGCTGAGACCTTACATACTATATTTCAACATGCATGAATTTCAATAGCTGAAGTCTTGATTTTCTTGTGGAACTAGACATTATACATTGTACTATTATACATCTTTAACAACTCTAACTCTAGCAGTTGTTACTATGATAATGCTCCAGCACATAATATCTATAATTTACAAACTGTAGGGTGGAGTGAAACAGTCACTCCATAATTAAGGCTGCAAATGAATTTGTGTTAGCAGGTAATTTTGGCCTCCCTTTATAATCTTAAAAGTATTAGATTGACCTCAAAATTGCCAGATTACTTCTGCGGACTAGGTAAAATATTTTACAAAATATTTCTACAAAACTGGAAATGAATTGGACGATATGTTCCAGAATTATAACACTCTAAAAATAGTTTAACAGTTTGTTTTACTACTTCGTAGCAAGGAAGTAGAACAACAGAGGGTGATAAAAGCTACTTTACTAACTAGCTGAAATTTTGTGCCCAAAATAGAAATGTAGTTGATTAAATTTGATTTTAGGAGTTATTAAATATGATTAAGGTAACATTGTCAGGGAATGTCAACTACCACATAGCCAGTAAAATATTATACTCACAAACTGAGACTGGATGTTATGTTCAAATGCTGAATTTTGCAGGACACTATTAGAGCACTATGTATACAGGGGCTCACAGCCTTGCAAATAAGGCCTAATCCAAAACCCACTGAATTCAATGGGAATCTTTCCAAAGACTTCAATGGACATTGGACCAGGCCCAGAGTTCGGGGAACACATGCCAGTCCTTGCTATCACAAAACCCTCCCAACAGGCTTAAAGCAACTTGAGCCTAGCAAGGCTCCCTGCGAGTTAAATGTTCTTATTTTGCAGCACTACAGGTCCACTACAACTATGCACCAATACAATCGTCGTTCTCCAAGTTATAATCCTCACTTGGGTTGGCACTCAAATACATTATGAGCTAACACTAACCCATTGGTTTCCACAAGCCTCACATAGTGGTCAGCTGTATTCATTGAACCTACACAATAAACCAGTAAGTGGTTCAACCGTTTATTATAATCCACAGTTAGGTCATCAGGGATTTGATGTATCTGCAACCTTAATGGACATTTTTTGTAGTAGATATCCCTGTAATTTCAAAACTTCTAGTGTATTCTTGATCCCTCTTAGAAACTGAGAAAAATCATGTGCAGTTAATGCATTTTGATACACTTACAGCAGTTGGTAATTCATACCTTGTGGGCTTTTTATTTCCTTTGACATTTGGATGGGAAAGCATAAAATGATAAATCAGTGAACAACTTCCTCCTTACTGTCAGACCCCATGCCATTTGCCAATAATTCACATTTGCCTGCTGTCACATCACACTGTTACAACCATGCTCCAAATGTCACATTAGCAAAAGTCAGGTTAAAAGCACTTTGTTGTATAACATTTTTTACACTGACCTTTTGAAGGGCCAGAATGACAGGAAAGGCTTAGTTTCTAGTGCTCTGTGCAGGGAGCCACTATATTTTTTATGAAAAGAAGCACAGGCCTCATTTTCAGGAGCCAATTAGAATGATCAATATTTGTGAATATGACGAAGTGTCACAACAGAGCTCGTTCGCTTAAGGCCTGATTCTGCAAGCAAAGGCTGCAGAAGCAGCCCCTGAAACTAATGGAGTTACTCACTTGAATAAGGACTCCTGGATTTGGTCTTTCATGTGGGTAACACCTCCAGTTCTTTTAAAAATATGCCAATAAAGTAGCCTGCATTGTATGTGCTCTGTAATTTCCTCCCTTTGGCAGTCTCAGTTTACCACTTTAACAAGCTACATGGCAGACTATACAATTGTTTCTTTCACCAGGCTTATTATTGACCTTTTTAAATAGCAGGGACTTTTGTTAATAAATAGGCAGCTGTTATACTCTGATTTACAGTTGCTTATTGATGCAAAACACCCAGATGCCTTGGTGATAAGTGGCAAAATATAGTTCCAAGGGATAGATTACCCAGTCTTCCCTGTGTAAGAGGTGCTGTGCGGCCATTCTGTCTCAAGAGCGCCCTAGGGAAGATACAATTCCCTTTCTGCTCCTGGGGATGGCAATCAATTACTGATCCATAGCAGTAGCAGGTATCTACCCTTATCTCCCATGCTGGCTGGTACACTGGGGGAGCAACGACAGCCCCACCTATTCCTCCTATTTTCACTGGAGATGCAGGGAGTCTGTTCAACTGTCTGGTGGTGTAGGAAGGATTTATAACCCGGCACAGTTGTGCATATCCAGCCCGAATCTGGCCCAATATACATGCAATAACATTCCAAATTGCATATGCTCCTTGCAAACAAAACTATACAAGATCCTTTCAGTCAACTAAGACCTGGAGGACTCCTGTGTCCTGGATGTGCAGAGAGTTTCCCTATCCAGGAGAAGGCTAGCTCACTGCACAAAGAGGCAACAGCTTGCCCACCCTCTAAAACAAACTGAACCCCAAAACAAACAAACCTTTGTGGCAGGAGTTCTTTGTCTGTGTACTTCCTGCAGCCCGCTATTGCTATGGCTAACCCTATCTCTTACAGCTGTAATACACTAAATAAATGCAATATTTATTTGGTGCATTCTTCATTCTGGCAATAATTTTAACAGTAAATGTGCTATTAAGTAGTCTTTGGTCAAATCAATTCTCTGGAGACAGAGGTATTAACTTGTATCACTTAAAAAAAATCCCTTGTATTAAAACTGACAATGTTGTAAGCAAACATCTTTCCTAACCAGGTCTAAAAACACAACTCACGTTCTATGTGAAGTCCAAATTCCTTTCTTTCCTGCAATTTGGCTTTATTAATCAATAGTCAACAAATCAGAGTTCAAGCTTTCTCCTCAGATTTCATTAGGATACTGAGAGCCCTTCTGCCTTAGAGAGTCAATCCTATCTCTTCCCACACTCCCCCTACCAGTTCAAGTGGGGTAAGGAGTCATCTATGTTAGTGAGTCAGCAAAACCCACTTAAATATTCCCCCTTTAAGATTAACACTTGTGACCATGGTGGGGTGTTCCAGGTAACACTGCCAGCCTGTTACATTACACTGTTTATGATAATTGTAAGGCATACATAGACATCTAGGTGTTATTTAGGGCTAAAAAAATCAGCAGCTTAATTGGAGAAACAAAACACTTTTTTTTCTTGCCTCTAACATGGTTACTTATTACATATGCTCATTTTCCACTAACTATGTTTACAGAATCAATCTTCTGTAACTTCTGTGCAAGACTTTAGTGATGATGTATTCAAACAGATTGTTTTTATGGGAACTAAAATGTCATCTTAATGAATGAGGTGCCAATACACTGACTGTGTGGTTAACTCTGGTTTGAAGTGAAATTTGGATTTTACAATGACAGAACAAATGCAAACTGTGACATGGTGGCAAAAACAAAGAGTGGTAAAACTAGAGAGCAACTGAGTCTGCTCATGCACTTTATAAGTAATCCACCCCTACAGTAACAGTATCTCTGCTACTACAGTGAAAACTGGAAATCTCTAAATGAAGTGTTTCCAGAATTCCAGCATTAGTACCCGCATGGATCCTGACAGTACAAAACAGCATTTTAGTGAACAGTCTTAGATTTCTTGGGCAGTGAACTATACATCTTTACTGCATTTGTCTTCAGTTTTACCATCAGTCCTTTTGCATGTAATAGACCTCACTCCTACAACACAGAGATACTGAAACACCCTCATTGTGTGTGTTCCTGCATGCTTGTAGTGTCAGCTATTATTCCATGAATGAATAGGACAATAAAGGAAAGAAATGTTATCAGATAACCTCCTTGTAAGATTCCATTCTGTTAGGTCTTTGGAGTGGTTCTCTAAGAATATGTCTACACTGCAGCTGGGAACACAGGCTGGCTCTCTGAGTACAAACCATCCACCCCCACAACTACAAACTTGGATGTTAGCCCCAATCCCTGCCCATGCCACCTCTGGCAACACTGCTATTTTTTGCATGTTAGCTTGAGCAGAATTAGTGCATATCCATCTTCCCATGCTGAGAAACATGTTTCCATCCTCACCTTGCCTTAGCATCTCAGTTCCCAACTATGCAAAGAGGTTTACATGCTAGCATTTTTTATTGAAATGTCCTCTACATTTACGGGGTCAAAGTGCTGTATCTCCAAAAAATAAATCCACAGTCCTCCAGAGAACTAGAAAAAGTTTTTATCTCTCTGTAAAACTTCTTTCCCCCATCATTTTCTTAAATGACTTTCAGCTGTTTTGTTTCCTAACTAAAAATTAAGCCTAGCATCATTACAATAGATTCTCTTCTTAATATGTAACTACATCAAACAAATATATATTTTCCATGAAAATATAACTAGAGAAACAATATCCTTGTCATGAACATTTTTTACCCACCCTCACAATTGAATTAGTGATAGTTTCTTCTATACCACATTACTACATATAGGCCAAATGCTCCCGTCTTAAATTCTAAAGGCATGGAACTGCCATCACTGTTCATAGAAGGAGCCAGTTAGGGAGAGACAGAGTAGAGAGATTCTGCAACACTTGTGCTTTCCTTTACACTGCCTTTCTCCTAACAACAACAAAAAGAAACCAGACAAATAGGGAGTGAGCTGTATCTGGTTGTTCTCTGAAAATATGGCAGCATTAGGCCCCATGTAAGAGGAGGCATCCCTTAAAATAACTAACTCTGAAATAGGGAAAATTTTGAATGAAAGTATAGAAAATGTGCATCCACCATTCCTGCTTTTTTAACTGCTTAGTGTTCATATCTGAATACAATAGTCCATGTGTGCATTAAGAAGAATTATCAATAAATACACCAATACATAATTCCAGTGGAGCAAATTACAACAGGCCAAGGGAAGAATATTGTTGCTAGCAGATACAGCATACAGAAAGTGTATAGTAAACTTATGTTTAAATAATGTACATTTCTTAAAAGAAAATCTTGGTGGATTGGAAAACAAAGCCACCAAGTTGATAGGTTCTGGAACGTAGTGAAGGGGGCATATATAATATATCCAGTTTTTCTTTGTGCTATTAACTGATGTGGACAAAAGCAAATAATCTGTTTACTCCTAAACCACATGTAAACAGTTCATCTAAAGGAATTGTAGGTGTACCTCTATGTCAAACACATTTCAAAGGCTGTCTAAAGGTGACAAAAGCATTGGAATTCAAAATGGTCACGTATTAAAAGAAATTTGCCAAAATTGGCATTATTGAAATGTGATAGAATGATTCACATAATTTGAATATTAAAATCAGTGTATACACCTTATTTAGGAAGGAAAGCATGGTCTGTATAGAGTATCTGACATTTCAGAAAAGCAGGACCTGGAATGCTTATGGACAATAGTTTTCAAACCTTTTTTCATTTGCAGACCCATAAACATTTTCAAATGGAGGTGCAGACTCCTTTGGAAATTTCAAACATAGTTTGCGAACCCCCAGAGGTCTGTGGATCATAGGTTGAAAATCACAGTTATAAATGATAAACTGAAAGATAGGGTGTTACTGAAGGTTTTGTACTCCCACCAAAACAAAATGGAGATTAAAATGAACATCTCCTTAAACATCTGTCTATAATATAGAGAAAGAAAAAATTGTGTTACCAAAAGGGATTTCAATCTGGAGGATATATATTGGAGGCCACATGCTGCCACTAATAAAACTTACTTGGAATTTCTAAAAGGTATCGTTGATGATTTCCTAACACAAAGTATTACACTTGGGCTAATTCTATACAGGACCTTATTCTTACAAATACAGATTAATTAATCGCTAAACTAAACATTATTTGCCTAGGTGCCAGTGATCATAAACTAATTACATGTTTAAACGGAATGGAGTTTTGATAAATTGCATATATGTTACACACATAAAAAACACATTAAAAGAACTTTATCAAGGCTGCAATGTCAAGTACTGAAAGCTGGAAATGACAGAAATAAGGTGGCCTCTACAACTGTATTTCAGCCCTCTTGCACCTATGCACAAGTATGCACATAATCTTTTTTCCCACAGGAATCTTACCTCATTCAGTACACAGTATGGATGATCCTCAATTAATGAACAGCTATTCAATATTTTATTTTATCCTCATTGTTAAATGCCATATTTACTTCACTCTATTCAAACTGTTTTAAAGACCATTTTTAATTTCCTCATAGGCTTTTGTATGGTGTTCATCACTATAGTATCTGAGTGCTTCACAGATATTAATTTTATCTTCACACAACTGCTACAAATATATAACTAGGCAGGATGTTGTCTTAAGACCAGAATATGCGCATTAAGGGTGATGTCTTGCAGGTTTCACTATATTCAAATGGCTATGGACCTGTTCTTAGTGACTTTGGAGCCTGTCTCATATGATTCTGAAGTCTGAAATAGAATTGTTGAATGATAAAAGCACATGCACCATAAATTCAACTATGTTGGTAAAGTTATAGGGGAGATTGACTTGGCCACGTGGCAGCACAGAGGATCAAAATTATTTTACATTCCTGATTTTAGAAGTGCTAATGGCTTAGTGACTGTGGGAGGTATGCCTGTCACTGATCAAAGTGGAGCCTAAGGGCAAGAACAAAGCAACAGGAACCTGCCTGCACTGAGAAAATGAAGTATGTTTAGGCAATGTGTTAGCTAAACCAATGTTAATTAACATGTTTTTCAATACAATTTACCACCTAGTGTAGACATAGACAATGAAAGCTAACATATTTTTAAACATCTCCTCTTCTGTCTTCCGCAGGTGCTTGGGCTGTTTTAAAACACATTAATTACCATGTGTTGGTTAACACATTTACTAAACACACCTCCTTTTCTCAGGGTAGACAAGGCTTATGAAAAAATCTGCACAGCAAGAGGACTGTAAAGAGACACCATTTGTTTGATATGCATTCTGTATGTTCACAAGAAGGAAAAAATAATTATACGTTACATACTGGATATCTAGAAAAAAGTTTCTCATTTATTTAGTTGGCATTATTTATTGTGACCCTTGTATAAATATGAAGGTCAGGCACAGTTAGAGCCCAATACGGAGCTAATTTAAAATAAAGCTCTCCTAAAAATGCTTTTTTTGTATAATCCCTGAACAGATACCCTAACCTCTCCTATCTGCTGGTGACTTGTGAGAACAGCCCAGGCGTCCCTCATGGAAACAACAGGAGATAGGGAACAGAAATCAGCCAGGTTATAACCAGACAGAAATCATTAGATACCAGCAGCTGGGATGGGCAGAGGGAACAGGAACCTCCTCATCCTCAGAGAAAGCCGGTTGGTCTTGGAGATAATCACAAAACCCACCCAAAAGAGTCAAGGTAATAAGATCAGAGTTTCTGATATCATTGTCCGTGCACACTGCCTACATATGGTCTAATCCTCATACGGATTTCTGTATGTGGTACAAGTACAGTCCCATCACCTGGTGCTCATAGGCTTTGTGGAACTTTATCGGCAACTTTTGTCATTCAGGGGTGTTAAAAAACAAACACACACATGAACGACAGTCGTTTTACCGATGAAAAGCGCTGGCATGAACAGTTGCTTTGTCGGGAGGAGAGCTCTCCCGCCAACAAAGCTGCTGCCACTCATTGGGGATGGAAATTTTCTGTCGGCAGGAGAGAGCTCTCTCCTGCCGACAAACAGTAGCTACCCTGTGTGCCTTTTAGCAGCATGGCCGTAGAGGCACAGCTGTGTCACTAAAAGGTGCGTACTGTAGACAAAGCCATGGGGGAAAGAAATTAGGGCCTTACACCTGAGGTGGAATCTTGTTTCCTCTGTTATAGAATCTTAATGTCTCAATTATCAGAATTCTTGAATGTATTGGGCCACTTGAATAACAGTCTGTCTCCTCAAATCACCCACAGTAAATGTATTCCAGCAATGAGGAATTCTCAGTCTACTTCATGGAGATGACCAGTTGGATTTGTAGAAATTTTATGGGATGCACAGCAGCAATACCAGTCCAGGAGGAAACAGGGGCCCTGACTTGACTCTATTTCATCTAGTTTCACAGTCCTAGGATTCAAATGTGCATGCAATCAGCAGTGAGATAGATCCTCCCATTTTTGGCTGGTTGAACTCAGAGAGATTGGTCCTTTTAGGGTATATCTACAGTGCAAAGAACACCAACCACTGGCCCGTGTCAGCTGAGTTTGGCTCAGGGTCCCAGAGCCCAGGCTCCAGCCTGAGCCCAAACATCTACACTGAAATTTTATGACCTTATTAGCTTGAATCTGATCACACAGCATGGGAAGACAGAAACACACTAATTCTGATGACACAAACCAGCTGCAGGTGTTTTATTGCAGTATAGCCATACTCTTGGGGATCAAAGTCACGAATGCTTTTCTTTGGGAACCAAGATGTTGGAAACTTATCAACAAGCTTTGTTCTGATCCTTGCTTAACCTTTACAGTAACCTTCAATATCCTCAAACTTAAGGTATTATTTATGTGACTATGGGACCAAGCTGAGGTAAATGGAGTCATTTAAATGGCTCTACTCTTTATTCTTATAGAGATCACATATGGCCAATGGCTCATTCTCCTCAAAGGCACTCAGCTGTGGAGTCCCACAAGGCTCTGCTCTTGGTTGTAGGAGATGTGGTCTACAATTTCAACAATATTCTGATAACATTCAGCTTTACATCTCCTTTTCAACTTATCTTAGCACAGCAATTTTCCTGCTTGTCTGTCTAGTTCCTGGCAGAAATAAGAAGCTGAATGAAAGTAAGATGGCTGAGACTTCATCTAGATAAGACAGTAGTGATGATGATGGACAGAAGACTAGCAGATATTTGCTCCCACAGTCTACTGTGTCATCAAAGTGTTCTGCAACTTCTAAGTGTTATTGCAAGCTTGACTGCTCCTTGATGTCCACAAAGCAGTAGTTGCCAGGAATACCTATTTCATCTCTGGATGGCCAAAAGACTTCAACCATTCACCTCAGCTGCAGACCTGACCAAGGTAATCTCTCCTTAGTCACCCTGAGGTGCCAATATTGTATTAACTTGGATTAACTTTAAATGCCACTCAGAAATTCAAGCTAGTGCAACATGTTTTCCAATAGGTTGTTGAGTATATAATGGACAATATGAAGCACCCGTGTAATATGCTCTTGTTGGCCTACCTTATTGGAAAGTAGGCCAACAGAGCCACTCATGAATCACAAAGAGAAAGGCACCAGCCAAATCTCTCCAGTTCCCAGCACTGTATCCCAGGAATATACTGTCTTCACTGCTCAAGATGGGTGGTGCAAATGTATTAATTTGTTCACCACTTCAACAGCAGGAAGTGGACATACACCAGCCCTTGCCAACCTGAGCAGATTTTCCCCACACTTCGTAAAAACTCTCTAGTAAAGATAATTAAACAAATTTATTGACTATAAAAGGTAGATTTTAAGTTATAGGCAAAATATCAGAGTGGTTACCAAAATAAAATATAAGCACGCAGTCTAAATTCTCAGCCCTATTAGAATGGACAACATCTACATTACGCAGTTTTTCTCACCCCCACTGGATAGTGCAGATCTTAATATACAGTTTTAGCCCAGGTTTATGGAACAATCTCCTCTGTTTGGAGTCTTGTTGTCTTCTCAGTTTCTTAGTTGCCTGCAGCGAAGATGGGGGCAGGAGAAGGGCCTAATATGTGTCCATTCTGTTTTATACTCTCAGTCCCTGTGCTTGGGGAACACAAATCCAGGCATGTTTGGGAGAGCATTGAGTAACTCCCCTGGCATGGCCTCATGCAGGTGAGTCATTGTATTATAGCGCTTTTGCTGGACAATGGCTGTTCATGGGTTGTTTGACACCTCACCTGTGTGTTGGTTACTTTACTTGCTGTTGCCTCGCGGGAGCTGATATCTGGCTGATTCCCCAACTTACAGAATGTTTTAGAGACCACCATACAAAACAATTCTCATAACTTCATATGCATTAATGATACAGACATATGGATAAATGACTTTCAGCAGATCATAACCTTTCCCCGATACCTTACAAGGCATGCTTTATATGTAAGATCATGATTATATGAAAAAGAGGAATATGGGGGTTACAGTATGCAACCCCAAGGTATAGAATATCAAAACATGGTCTTCATATTGTCCATTATATACCAAATAATTTCTGGGTGAGAATTCAAGATGTTTTCCATGATCTCTAAAGCACTACATCTGGGTACCAGCTATGGTAGTCTACACCTCATTCCTTTTTCACTGCTGCAGCTAAGGTTGGAGGGAATTGGCAGAGACCAAAAAAGCTGCAACAGCAACTGAAGATGGAGATGACTCCAGAATGAGTTTGGGAAAAATAATACTACTTTGATTAAATTGAAAATTAAACGAGTTTATCTATAGCTCATTATTCCAACTCAGAGATGAGCTATGGTTAGTCGCTGAAACCACCTAGTTCATAGTTAGGCCTTCTCTTTCCTCAGGGTGATGTGATTAGCCAGTGGTCAAATAGTTTGTAGGCTGATTTATTGAAAAAACATCAAATTGACCTTAAGGAGATCTGGAGACTCTTTCCCAATTATCACATTTTAAGGCACTTTGTAAAATAAGCCTTCCTTTCTCCAGAAAAATGTCTCCTTTCTCCAATTGGCTTCACTTCTTAGGCCTGCAAAGCCCGTTCTCTCTGACATTGGAAAACACTTTCCCTTAGATGGACAGTTCTCCTTCTCATTGTCTACCTTCTTCCCTTCATATTCTGATATCTTCCTCCTTATTATAGGTGGAGGGCATATTCTGGCAAGTATGAATAGGGAGCAAAGAATTTCAGTCCCTGATTCTAGTGCAGACCAATAATCACTTCCTTCCTTGGTCCAGTGTGGGGTTTATATATAAATATTCCATCACAGAACTATCTGGATAGATAGCCCGTAGGTTTAAGCACAAGGGAGTTGAGAGAAGAGCAATGTTAGTCAAGGACTTTCACCTCTGGAATTTGATCCCATAGGAAATCCATTTGAGGGCGAAATGTAAGATGTATCTCTTTGTTGAGGCTTTGCAATAACAGCACACACTTGCTTCTGCTGCTATTTTATATCTTCTGGATGCTAATCATGATCTTATGTTTCCTCAGAATGAAGAGCTGGTTGCTGAAAAAGGGTTGTGTGATACATGCTCCCCATTCTTGTGGTGATGTGTACTTTTTATCTGATACAGAATATACCTAGATACCACAGTGACAAGTGCTGTATAAATATTTTATAAGTTATAATAGTAATTGTAACTTGTATGCTTCCATAGATTTTAAGGCCAAAAGGAACCATTAGAATCTGCTTGCCTGATAACACAGGCCATACAATTTCACACAGTAATTCTTGCGTCATGCTCACGACTTCTGGCTGAGCCATTTACAAAGACAGTACTGCCTTTCTATTCTTTCTTATTTCCCTTTATATACATCAGGGATCACATTTATCCCCCCTTAGCCACTGCACTGCACTAGGAATTTATGTTCCATTTATTTATCTACCAGGGCCCTGGAGAACCTTTCATGGTTACTGCATTCTGGAAGCATGGCCTACATCCTAGATGTACTACCTTGTATTTGCTATTCTAAAACATATGTTGTCTGAATGTGTCCCTGTGATGCAGTGACTCCCATCACCTGCTAAAAGCCGAAAAGTATCCAGAGTCGTGCTCTGCCCCATAGGGTGATTAATTACCTCCTGGAGGAGTAGGGGTGGAGCTAGCTAAGGACCCATTAGCCACTTGGACCTTATGAGGAGATGAGGAAACTCTCCTGAGAGGAGAAGATTGGTGTAGGAGAGATCCATCTCCCTAGGAAGAGTTTAGAGAAGACAGGACTCTCCTGCATAGAGAAATATAGGGAGCTGGAGAAAGCCCAAAGACATGGTAAGAGGACACACAAGGAGTGGCATAGGCTCTTCTGGGGGAAGCCCTGAACTAGAGCTGACAAGAAGCAGAGAGATCCCCAAGGAAGCTGTCAGAGTTCCTAGGGCAAGGAGGCAGTGAGGAAAAACATGCTAAGACCAGAAGCAACAAAGGAAGAACTCTGCAGCAGCTCCAGGGATGGGAGGGGCAAGGCTCTGAGGTAGGGTCATTAAAAGCATTTCAGTGGAGCCCAAGAGGGGTGGAAGATGAATTAGTTCACAAGAAAAATGAGAGGCCAGAGGCCTGAGAACGAAGTGGAGGCTGTACTAAGCACAGGCAGTGGAAAAGCAGCATAAGGGAGCACAGAAGTAGGGAGCAGCCTTGGGAAACAGCAGTATGTCTGAAGCTGCACTTCCAGCTGCTTAATACAGGGGTGGGGGTTCCCCTTCTAGTTCCTAAGGAAGGGACTGCAAGTCCAACATGAGAAATATTGAGCCCAGGGTGGGGCTAAGGACTGACTCCAAAGGATGGGCTGAGGAATAGCCCAAGAGAGGGAACTGGAGGATCTCTTGTACTGGGATGTTCTGTGAATTTTCAGCTGGATTTTCAGGATACCTCTGAAGGGGTTTAAGCATGTATGTGACTTGGTAGATGAGAGCTGAAGATAATGACAGTACCATGCACTGATGCAAGAGGGTGCAATAACAGTAAGTGTGCCCTCAACAGTCCCATATATGAAGTGACCCAGATCACTGGGTATAAGTGACCTGCCCTTACCACTCCACAAGTCTTTGTGTCTTCTTCAAACTTCACCTACAAACAGTGTGTATTTTCTCCCTGATCACTAATAAAAAGCATAGGTCAAGAAACAATCCGTGTGGCATCTCCTAAGAAATGTACCAATGAAGTGACGATTCCACTCTAACAACTATGTTTTGTGATCTATGAGTTATCTAGCTAATCATCCATTAATATGTGCTATATTGATTTTGTATGGTGTTAATTTTTAATATAAATGTTCTGTGGTTCTGAGTCCAATGCCCTACAGAAGTCCAAGTATATAACATCAAACTTAACTTATCAAACAAATTTGTAATCCCACTTTAAAAAAGTATTCAGTTAGACCAATTTCCCAGACAGTCATGGTGATTGGCATTAATTATATTCACAAAATTTAATTCTTTAATGATTGAGTCTCAGTGGATCAATTTTATTTTGCCCAGTATCTGTGTCAAGTTAACAGGTGTATAATTACCCATTTAACATTTTTAAACACTGGTACTAAAATTAACCTTATTTCAATCCTCTGGAACTTCCCTAGTATTCCAACATCTGTTTAAAGATTAATATCAATGTTCCACAGATCTTCTTGACCAACTTTGTAACATCTTTAGTAGAAGATATCAAATCCTGTAGATTTGTATTGATATTATACTTTATTATTTAGTGTATAGTAAAAAAAGGGAAATAAATTTGTTTGATGGTTTGGGGGTCATTTATAGCAAGCTAGTCAGCCTTGTCTCGGTTAAAATAATACAGTTTTTAAATTCTGCACTCTATTTGCAAAGTTACTAAGGAAGGGACGCAAACAATTGAGAATTGAATATAAATATGCTAAATAAACAGCATTTGCATTTGATTTAATCTAGCCTTTTTTCCCTAAAGCAGTCAGCAAACTGCATGTCTACATGAGCCTATGTTATAGTGAGATGAGATGTGCTATAAAAAAATTGGTTAATGACCACCCAAGGAGGTAGATTTGAATCATCTCTGAGACAGAAATCCAGAGCTTGCCAAGAATTGTAAAATGGTCACCTTTGACTTCTGGGTCCTGACTGGCTAAAGAGAATTTGAATACAGAGCATCTGAGTATACTACAGAACCTTTGCATATTAAATATCATTGATGGTGAAAAATGAAGGAAATTGCTTAAGTTTAACTTTAAAAATCCAGGAATTCTTAAGATAAAACAGTTTTATTTTTAAAAAAATATGGCCAGAACTTCACCAGCTTCTCTAAACCAGTTCTGAAGAAATACCCCTTTCCTTCTCCTTGGATTCCATACTCTTAAGGTCCCCATATGGAGAGGATCCAGTTGGGGCTCAGCTGCCTCCAACCATAATCCATACAGAACCCTCCAAGATTCTGAGGATTAGCTAACTCTAGTCAAAACCCATTGGCACTACTTTCCTATTTCTTTTCTATTGGCTGTCAACCCAGAAATCAAGAGCTGCCTGAAAAAAATCAGCATTTCTTTATC
Source organism: Dermatemys mawii (assembly GCA_007922305.1). Classification (NCBI taxonomy): domain Eukaryota; kingdom Metazoa; phylum Chordata; order Testudines; family Dermatemydidae; genus Dermatemys; species Dermatemys mawii. The sequence goes on along the minus strand of ML677371.1, from coordinate 287,878 downwards.
ATTAATGTTGAGGAAAAAACTCTGTCATGTCACTGTGTGGTGATCTTTGTTGGCAAGTTTTAACATGGTGGAAATATTTGTGCGGAGGTACGTTTAGCTAACAGTGCCAGTTCAAAGTGTGATGGCATGAGCAGTCTGAAAAAATGGTTGCCCTTATGCAAAGGCGCTAATGGTTATTATGGGTAACAGACCCATTCAAAGGTAGAGTTGAGAGTTAATACCTATATTGCCAGACTTACTGCTTGAAGGACATGCCTTTGCCACTTTGACCAGCAGAATTACACTTGGAATGGTCTGCTAAACTTGGTGAGCATGTCACTCTTTCTTTCCTAAGCATTATTTGAAAGGGATTTGCCAGATATCGTTTCACCACGATCTCAGAAAGCCATCATCTTACACAGCCATGGCCACCCTGAGCCTCAATCTCACTATAAACCATAAAAATCAGAATACTCATTGCACTATATACCACAGATCAAAAGTCTGAAATATTCTTTCTATGTAGACAGGGTTGCAGCTAGCTGTACTATACGATATAGCGCCAGATCATAGCTAGTCCCCTTACACAGATTTCCACTCATGGGGTGGGGAGGAGAGAGTGAGGGTTGGGCTAGTTTTGCAGCCCCTATGCTACTGAGATGCTTCTCCCCAGGAGTCCCTCAGCTTGAAAGGGGCCAGCAGAATTGGCCAGTCACGTTGGGGGAATACACTGCACTCGATGAAGGGGTATCGTGTCAGAAACTGAGATGTGGAGGATCAGATCTGGTGGTTGGAGTCATGTCAGTTGTGTCTAGTGGTCAGTGTGGTGGCAGCCGAACCAGAATCAAAGATCAGCACCGGAATCAACAGCACACTCTCAAAAAAGCAAGAGTAGGGACGGAAGCTAGAGCAGGAGCAGGGTTGGAAATAAGGCTAGAGTAGGAGCAGGCTAAGGCCTATGGAGTGGGTCACCCCATCTGGCCGGGGAAGGGTCCAAGCCATGAAGTGACAGTAAGCAGACTGAGCTGCTGTTTCACCTGTGAGAGGTATATACCTGCCCGGAGAGTCATCAGACCAGCTCCTGGCTTGTGGATTACTTGGAGCCTAGCACAGCAATGACTTGCTGCCTCATATATAGCAGTGTGTATGCTTGTACACTGACAGCTAGATTCACAAAGGAACTTGGGTATGATGTAGAGCAGCGTTGTCATGCACAACTTTTAGGTGCCTAGAAAATCACCTGAGTTCAATGCCTGGGCTCCCTGTACAATGAATGGGGAGAACACCAGTCACAAAAACCAGGCTACTAAACAATACTTTGGCTAAAATAGCCAATGGGAGATGCCAAGCTGACAGCTGTGTACTAAGTCCCACTCCTCTCAGAGACAGGCATCTAAGTCTGGGCTGCACAGAGGTATCTCACTCTGCTTGGATTCTCAGCTGCAGATCCCTCCTTGCAGTTAAGTGCAACATCAACAGACCTTGGTTGGTGGCAGGCGGGATTGAACTGGTGACCTCTGGAGGTTAAAGCATTAGCCTCTACTACATGAGCTAGCACCCAGAAAGCATGTGGGTTACATAAGCACCTGTGCTGTTTTAGCAAGAAGCACTAGGGGAAGGAAGGAAAGAAGGGGGGACAGAGAATGACTAGGTCCCTCATAACTTTTAGCTCAGTGTTCAGGGATGTGAGCGACACCCTGGTCAACTACCTCTGCTACCCAAGGAAAAGCTTTTTTTGAGCTGAGAATCTACCACCTCTCAGGTGAGTGTCCTAACCACAGAGTTAGGGATATTCTGATATGTGCTCCCTCAGTCTCTCCTGGTAAAGCTGCCTCACTGTGGATAAATAATGAAGGAATCACCGGGCCAGAGGGAAACAGAGCAAGCGTTAGAGTGACACTGTAGCCTGGTGATTAGCGTACTCATGTGGGAGAGCCAAGATCCAGCCTCCCTTATCCAATGACTTTGTTTTATTTATTATCCACAATGGAACAGCTTCAATAGGAGAGAGTAAGGGAGCAACATATGAGACTATCCCATAGCCCAGTGCTAGGGGGCACTCATCTAAGAAGTTGCAGGTCCAGTTCCAGCCCCTTTCCCCCCTCAGGTGGAGGGGGACTCCTACATCCCAGGTGAGTATCCTAACCATTGGGCTAGAAGTTGGAGGGACCTCCTCAGGCTGTTCTTCTGTTAATTTAACAATAGGGTCTTGTTCTGGTAGATGAGGTGTAAACACACTTACTGGATTGGGTCCTGCAGGTAAGCTTGGTGGAGGAATGCTTATGTTCCCCTGGTTCATGCATTGCTTTTGGGCTTTGGTGTCCAGAGGCCTGGTGTGGGGCTGCAATTTGCATGCTCAGAAGCAGGAAGGTAGGTGTCTAGGGAATCATTGGAACAAATTATTCCAGGGTCATGGTTTGGATTTTTTTTAAAAAAGACATGCTTTAGGAATTATTTTGGGGAAGTTCTATGGCCTGTGTTATACAGGAACTCAGACTAGATAGTCATAATGGTCCCTTCTGGCCTTGGAATCTATGACAAAAAGCTTTTATGCAAAAATGCAGGGGCTGAAGCTGAGCAATTTTAGATGCCTACCAGGCTAAGGGGCAGCTAAGGGGGGGGGGGGTTAGTGATCCTAGTGGGGCCAGATTCTAGGATTTAGGTGCCTAAAGTGGCAGCTAGGTGCCCAAGTCCAACAGGAGAGAATCTCCAATGGGTGTTCTGCCTCCCTGGGGGAGATTGTCTCCTGAAGTGGTTTTCCAATGCTGTAGCTGTAGCTAAATCTCACTGGTTAGCCTGTAGAGAATGCCAGCACTGAGTTAAAAGAGCTGAGATACAAGGTGGGTGAGATAATATCTTTTACTGAATCAACTTCTGTTGGTGAGAGAGACAAATGATGAAAGCTGGTCCAATAAAAATGACCTCATCCAGCTTGTCTCTCTAATATCCTAGGACCAACACAGCTATAACAAACTGCACTAAAACAACAACTGGTGAGAACAATTGTTTCATCTCTGAAAGTTCTAAACCTGTCTTATTTTTCAAACAGAGCTGCATTTAACACTCGATATTTCTGCTCTCTAGCATAGCTTTTCAGTAGTTCTTTGCTTATTTTAAATCTCTGGTTGACGATGAATATTAGGTGCTCAGTGATGCTTGGTATAACAATACATTTTTTCTCAACTAGAGAGAAAAGTCCATTATTTCTGGGCACCTTGTTACTTCATATTCCTTGTAGTTTATTTATTTTCAAACAGCTGTATGTCTTCAGGCTATTCTGAGGCAAATGCTACTCAGTCTCACAAGTTTGCAGTATCAGACATGATCATAGTGTAAATTAAAGGCAATAAACATCCATAGCCTACCTTGAAACTGTGTAAATTTGATGGTTCCCATTCTCTCTCCATTTCTGAACACAACTTGACCCTAAATAAAGTAAATAAATACCTTAAGTTTTAAAAATACTTTATAGTTGATTTTACTTCAAACTACAATTCATTCCAGTTCACAGTAAAAACATCTAATATGGACTTTTATTACTCAAAGATGAAACACAGCTGGTATTAAAATAAATCAATAACTAGCCCTTATATAGAATTCTTCCTCCATAGATCACAAAGTGCTTTACAAAGGAGCTCAGTATCTTTATCCCCATTTTACAGATTAGGAAACTGAGACACAAGGAAGTTAAGATCTAGCAAAGCACTGGCAGAGCTGGAAATTTTCAACTCAGGTCTCTTCATCCCCAGACTAGTGCTCTTAAGGATAGTTTTAGGGGCTTGAGGACCATGTGTTCAGAGTATTAAGGGTTCAGTTCTGCTACCCTTACTCATCTTGGTCAATGACTTAATACATGATCAGTTCTGCTGAGATCAGTGGAACTACTTCTATAGTAAGATATTACTTTAATGTGAGGCCATGGTTACACTTACAGGATTACAGCGGTATTGGTTATAGCTGTCCTCATATACAGCTGTAGGGATAGCGCTGTAGCGTGGCCACACTGACACCTGCCAGCGGTATAGCATGGCCACATTTGCGGCACTTCAGGCGGCATTGGGAGCAGCGCATTAGGGCAGGTATCCCAGCATTCAGCTGGGTGCAACATGCTTTTCAAACAAGGGGAGTGAGGGGGAACGTGTTGTGTGTATGCGGAGGGAGAGAGCAAGTGGTTTTTTCCGTCCTCCTGAGAGTCTGTCAGTGTGTGTCCGTTCACAGAGGGCTTTGTTTTCACATGGGCTCCCTCCTTAAACATTTGCATTGCTTATCTGCCGAGTTAAGAGAGAAACTCTAAAGAGGTACTTCCGCATTCCTCCAGCCGAGTTCAAAAGAAAGGGAAGAGACGTCAATTGCCTTAAATGGCTCTAGGCATCTCAAGAGATCACTTGAAGCGCAGTGGGTGTCCACATTCTCACCGTAGCGCTACAGCGGGAGTGCTACAGCCCTTATTCCCCGTGTGGAGGTGGATTACCAGGAGCGCTATAACTCCGAGTTATAGCGCTCTACGTGCCTCGCAAGTGTGGACAGGTAGGAGGTTACAGTGCTCCTGGGGGCTTTATAGCGCTATAAAGTGCCAGTGTAACCAGGGCCTGAGTCACTGTTGTAGAACTGGACCCTAAATGATAAAGGAGCTGTACTAGGCAACTCTGGCTGCCAGAGATACCTCCATAGAAGTTTACTTACTGTATTGATTTGAAATAGAGACTACCTAGCTCTCATGACAGCGCATAGTGGATGTGGGGGTGGGAGTAAGGACCTTCCCCTGCTTCATCCACCTTGCCTTGCACAGCATGTATAGAGAAGTAATCTAACTCTTGTGACTGCCATTAAACACTGTGGGAGCCTGTAGACGAGCCCTTCACCGCTCGTTGCACAAATGAGTCAGAGACCACGCTGTTGTCAACACCAATGCCCTTTTATTTCCCTGTGCAAGTCCCCATCCCCACCTATATAGAGTTCTATACAATATAGTACACTTAGTTAGCTGCTTGGGAGACAGCTAGCTCCTGCAGCTAGCTGGGAAAGACAGCCACTCACACCTCAATTTCCTGTATCCCCCTTTGCACTTCCCTCCTGCCAGCTTTATCCTGCTGGCCTGTAAGGCTCACAGGTGCTTTTCCTTAAACCCTTCTAAGAGCCACACCCTGCCAGTTCCAATTAACTCCCCTGGCTGGGAGCTGAGCTAGCAGGAACTGATCTAACAGGGGCTGGTTCAGAGTTTCTTGGCCAGCGACCTGTTACAGAGCCTAATTATCTTCTCATATCAGTGCAATGCAGCACTTACTCCTTTGAAGTCTGGGGATTCCCACCGATATAAAACCAGTGTAAAAGAGAGGAGAATCAGTCTGTAGGTCTTTGAATGTAAGAGACAAAAATATGCTGTTGGTCCCATCAAATCCAGTAATCTGATTCTGGCAGTGGCCTATGCCAGATGCTTCAAAGAAAAATGAATATCCCCATAGTACACTAGGATATTTGTGGAACCCTGTTTGTGAGGAATTCATTCCCAACATCCTGCAGTTGATCTGGTCATAAGAAAACACATAGGAAATTGAGGTTTTAAAAATAATGGCACACTGGATACATCTAGGATTACAGTAAGTGTTATCAAATCTTATACAAGTATCTGGTACTTTAAAATATTCTGTTAAATAATTTATCTCATGAACTTTGAGGCAATGAATTTCATGGGCTGACTATATGCTTCATAAACAAGTAGCTCTTTTTATTAGGTTTAAATTTAATACCTTTCAGTTCTGCATCCCTTTGCTCTTGTTTTATGGAATAGAGCAAGAAGGAGCATCTGAAGAGAGGCATTATGGCCTTCATTAGTTAGAGTTTATAAATCAAAACACTCCTTTCTCTTCTGTCCATGCTAAATTATTCTAATCTTCACACCCTCTTAACACTTGTAAGTCCTGCCATGTTTCACTCCAGCTATTTTCACTTTCAGGTACAGAGTGTGATCAGGAAGGAGATTCTGCAACAGCTGCACCTCCAGCATTGTCCTTCCTTCTCTCCAGGGGCTAAGCACATTCTCATTCAAGATCTGTTATGTATCCAGGGGTCATAAAGAGTTTTTCAGCCACATCATATATACAGTTCCTATGTGGATGAAATTCAGTCACCATAGTTACCACATTTCACACCAATGTGGGTCTTAAAATAAAGATAGTTGAGATGGAGATGCAGAATGAAGTTAACAATTAACACACGCTTAGGGCTAGGAGGTACAGTGGTTAAATCATTTGCTCTACACCACTATAGATCTCGGTGCAAAACCACAAAAAATAGACACAAATAGAATCACAAATAGAATGAGTTTGGTAGTTCAAGATCGAAAGGCACTGGCAGGATTGTTATTTATTTATCCTGAATCAAAAAGTGTGTCAGATGTCTCAGACCACAGAGAAGACATGATCGCTGCCTAGAAGATCTTAAAATCAAAAGTATCCCTTCTCAAGTCCAGTAATATCTTACTGTGTGAATAGTCCAATTGACCTCAATGGGACTATTTGCAGACTAATCAACTTGAGTAAGAGTGTTAGAATTGGACCCTATATAGCCAAACCAGATCTAGGATGTGGGAGGGGCACAGCCATACCAACAAAGGCATCATCAGTTCTGCCTGGCATTTACACAGCTACATGGAATAAGGGAAGGAGCCATGAGCCTGACCTCCTTTTGTAATTATAGACAGAACTGCAGACCCTGCACTCATGGAAGGGAACCACAGTGATTGCTTCCTAACTACTCCTGCAGGCATGAAAGATGCTCTAAGAACCAAGGCGATGTGCAGAGCCAGCATTAGGGATCAGAGAGCAGGGCAGTTGCCCTGGGGGCTGTTTTCTGGGGGTGCCACACTATTCAGTTACTGGCTTTGGGTCTTTTTTTTCTATTTGTTTTTGCTTGGCTAGCTGGGGAGTGCAGGGTGGGCATCAAAAGTATTCTCTGCCCTGGGTCGCCAAAACAGTGAAACACCTTGGGTTGGCCCTGGCGATGTGTTTGGGGACAAGTCTGCTGCATACCTTAAAATGTGGGCTCCTGCTGCAGATCAGAGAGCTCTGCAAAGTATTCTCTCTTCCTGTGGGGGTACTGTCGTTCTGGATTGCCCTCAGAAGCACAGCGGAGCACTGAGGCACAATAAAGCCCAAGCTGTTTGAGGTTATGGTAGGTGTACATCTTGCTAGTTCCAATGTATGCAGCATTGTTGTAACCATGTCGCTCCCGGGATATTGGAGACACAAGGTGGGTGAGGTCATATATTTTATTGGGCCCACTTCTGTTGGTGAGACAAGCTTATGACCTTAAACAGAGTTCTGTTTCATGTCTGGGAAACCTACTGAGAGTGTCACAGCTAAATACAAGGTGGAACAGAAAGCATAAGTAGTTAACACATATTTCAAGGGACCATTCAAATTGTAGTGGCCTTTAACACTCCACCAGTCAAAGAAGAGACAGGAAGTGAGGGGAAGAGAAGAAAGGTGTGTGTGGGGGGGGGGCAGGCATTGTTAGTGGGTTATAGGTTATAGCCATATATCCTGTGTCTCTACCCAGTCCATAACTGCTAGTGTCTAGTAAAATGGTGCATTTAAGCTCCCAGGCATGTCTTTTGAAAGCATTATGTGGGTTTCCTTTGAGGATGAGGTATAAAGTCACAGGTGCTGAATCTGTGGATGCTCTGGGGCTGGAGCACCCACGGGGGAAAATGGTGGGTACTGAGCACCCACCAGCATCCCCCCATTAGTTCTCCCTCATCCCTTCAGTGTCTCCCACCTGCCAGCAGGCCCCACAGATCAGTGCCTCCCCGTCCCTCCCAGTGCCTGCCACCTGCCGCAAACAGCTGTTTTGCAGTGTGCAGGAGTTTGGTGGGGGGAGGAGCGATGATGTGGCACACTGAGGAGGGGGTGGAACTGGGTGGGAAGAGGTAGGGCAGAGGTGGAGCAGGAGTTGGAGGAGGTGGGGTGAGTCCTGGGGGAAAGGGGTGAAGTGGGGGTGGAGCCAGGGGTAGTGCACCCCATGGCACTTTGGAAAGTTGGGGCCAGTGTATAGAGTGATCACTTTGTGATAGGGTGTTTTCGTCTTTTATCATTTTCCTGTGTGAGTTCATTTGAGAGTGTAGTGATTGTCTGGATTCACCCACGTAGTTGTTACTGGGGTATTTAGTGCCCTGGATGAGGTACATCATGTGTTTTGGTAGGCATGTATAGGACTCATGGATCCTGAAGGGCATGTGGTAGAGGGTACTGATCATTGTAGCAGTGGAGATAGGTCTTCAGCTGTTGCATCTGTTGTTTCGGCAGGGTCTGATGCCACTTTGAGTTGGTGTGTCCTGGTTTTGGGGAGCTCGTTTCTGATGCTAAGCTTGGCAAGGTTGGGGGCATAGGAACTGACTTTATCAGTGCTCTGCCCTGGAGCACCCATGGGAAAAAATGGTGCGTGCTTAGCACCCACCAGCAGCCCCCATTAGCGCTTCCCCCTCCCCCCGCAGTGCCTCCTGCCTGCTGCAATCAGCTGTTCTGTGGCATGCAGGAGGCGCTGCGGGGGAGGAGGGAGGAGCAAGGGCCAGGCATGCTCAGGGGACAGGTGGAGCAGAGCAGGGGGCAGGAAGAGGAAGGGTGGGAGTGGGGCCTTGGCTGAAGGAGTGGAGGGAGAATGGGGCCTGGGGTGCTCCCCTCCTGGCACATTAGATTTCTTTAAGGATGGGGTCCCCATTGAGTATGGATTGTGGTTGTTAGATAATTTCCTATATGGGTTCCTGCGTGGGGTGGTAGATAAAACCAGACTCATTACACTCTTGAATGAACTCATACAGAATAATGATAAAAGACAAAAAGATTCTATCGTCTGTGAGTGAACACTTTTCACAGTGTTCGCTCTATATCTGACCAATCAGTCCTCATCCTCAAAGGAAACCTGAACAATACTTTCCAAAGACAAGCCTGGGAACTTAAATTCATAACTTTGCTAGACTCAAACTCATGGACTGCATAGAGACACTAGATTTATGGCTTATTACAATCTATAACTCACTAACCACCCTCCCCCCCTCAGCTCATTCCCCCTCCCTTCCTTTTCTCCTATTACTGGAACAGTGCTAATGGGCCACTTCAAATTGAATGGTCCCTTGAAATGAGTATTAATTACTTATGCAAAACAATTTTTTCCATCTTACATTTAGCTGTGACACTCTGATTAGGTTTCCCAGACCTAAAGAAGAGCTCTGTGTAAGCTGAAAGCTTGTCTCTCATCAACAGAAATCGGTCCAATAAAAGGTATAACCTTACCCCTCTTGTTTTATCAGTTCCAAGATTGTCAAACCAAACATCCTTCTTCAGTCCTTTCCTTGGATCTTCTGGCCTCCAGTGTACTTGTTCCCACCTTCTGCCTTGATCTCGCTTTCTCTTCCATGACATACTTGTCACAAAATGCAAAAAACCCTCACCTATCTTTTATAAACAATTTCTGTTGTTACTTCAACAGTTTAAAAAAAGTCTGCACTAAAATAATCATCTCAGAATCCTGTTATTTCAGCTGAATTTTCAGACTTTACTTATGCTAAGAAGAATTTTTAATCTTTAGAAATTTCAGCATGCTGTCATGAGCAGCATGGATGAAATTTCCCTTTGAGTAGCACGATATATAGGAAGGATGTCATACAAGTCTCTCTCACCTAACTGTTTTAAATAGAACTAAAATCTTCTGTGGATTAATCCAAATCCACATTAGTTTTTAAATTCCAATATTCATATTGGGGGACACACATTACAGACGTACTTATCCAGAATCTTCCTGGTGACTTCATTTTTGAATAGCCTGCTGAGCATCAGGTAGTCTTCCTGAATCTGTCTGAATTAGCCTTTGCTTCAGTAAGTGTCTGGATAAGAGCATCTGAATGGTGGCTATTTATGCATAAATACTCTTTTCTCAACAATCCATTCCCACTTTTGATGGCCCCTTCTTGCCAATATGGCTGTGGAAGCATAGCTGGAACTGACAGAAATCCATATTCTATTAATGGAAGAATGCAGAAATAAACCTCCACATTTATGGCTTATAAATTGTGTTTTCCAAATTCTATAAAATATAGTTTGCATATCTTTACTCATTAGTTTATTTTGGGGGGAGTAGGGAGGTCATTGTCCCCTCAAATTGCAAGCCTCGGGAACGCACATCCCTGTTGGCTTTACTGGAGCTGCCTCACAAATAAAAAAGTCAAAGCATGCCTATGTATTTACTATTCTTTGTAATATCAGCAATATTTGGACAAATCCCTAAAATGAGAGCATTTACACTACTCATCTGCTGATTAAAGGAAAAGCCATCTTCACTTACATGCTGTGCAATTATCTACTGGTATGGATCAGCTCTGATTCGTTTGAATATACATAAACTTGTAGATAAATTATGTATTAGGAATAACAGCTGTACATTTTTAAAGCTTTTATTTTGAATTCTCCATTGTTAAGAATTGCTGAATTATAATAATTTAAGCAATATACAAAGAAATTGCCAAATTTATTCAGTGTATGTTTTCTCCAGTATTTTATCAGTGTAACATGATTTTTATTATGTGTATATTCAAAATACAGTATTTTACCTGCAATAAGACATGCTAGATAATGCAAAAATAATAATAATGAAATCAAAAGTTATTAAATGGAAAACTTTTGCTGAATATCTTATCAGCTCTAATATTTGATTAACTTATTGTTCAAAACTCATGAGTTTAATTCTAGAAACTTATTATACATAAGGCAAAAAACTCCATCAGAGGAATGTAACCTTGCTACTCACCCTATAAGTAACCCCACCCACACAAATGTTAGGAAACAGAAAAATCAACAGTAGAAATGCTATAACAAACAACAGAAATGCTATCACTGTTCCAGGATGAAATGCTGACTACCCTGATCTCAGGCAGGTTTATCGCTTTCTTTCTTTCTTTCTTTCTTTCTTTCTTTCTTTCTTTCTTTCTTACATTCATTCATACATACATACATGCATACCTACGTACTAAGTCATTAATATGTAATTTTACATATATTGTAACTTAAAGCAGTAACAGAAAACTATAGTAGGGTAACTAGTGTGTGGGGAGGGGAATCTACTAACTCAAACTTTGGATATTTTATCTAAACATGAGAGATAATCCCACTTTTTGGTTTAACAAAAAAGTAATAATAAATCTAAAAATGTATTAGTACCTTTATTTCATAAGCTGAGAGATGGAATTCATAAATAAGCTTATCAATGTTTAATGCCTATGATTTATGTGAGTAAAGTATTGATTTTTGCTGTTATTGTACAAGAGATGACATTTGTAGATGACAGATTACTTGTAATGATTTAACTTGGATGTTCTTTGGCCCCAATCAACTCATTACTTTTTTGAGGTCAAGATAGTAAATCTCAAGATTTATCAAGAGGATTGTCTTCAATATTTCCAGACTCATAAATTACTAACAATATTTCTCTTCATCTAAGTGAATGGAATGATTGAATAATGGATGTGTCTAATGCATGCATTAGGCCCTGAGCTTGCAATAGCATACGCCAGTGCAGACCCATACAAATGCAGAGACCCATAAAAGTCAATAGGGCAACACTTGCGTTTAAGGCCCCTTTGCAAGACTGAGACCTTCATCAATATATGAACCACCTATGACTAGTTATATCAACAAATGGTACTCTGTAGAATCACAAGACAAATAAAAAAATAAATGTAACATTTTAGACACAGTAGTAGCAGTTTTTGTTGGTTTGATATGTCACCAGTTGTACGGACAGATTTTTAAATAAAGTATTGCCATGCTCAGAACCAAGACTCATGCAGTTACCCATGTTTTGAGTCCAATAACTTGGCTTTGACTAAAGCATATGTTCCAGAAAGATATCCAGTCTTTATTGAAAGACATCAAGACACTTAAGTATTTCTTCACTGGAAGGTGTGATTTCCAGCTCAAAGGGAAATATTGTACTAGCTCTGACTGAGTCAAAAATAGAAGAGTATCCGCAGCAAGGTGATTTGCTAACTGCCTGAGTACAATCCTGCCTGATACATTAGGTACATACTGGGGCAGCTGTCCATTCATGCTGCAGCAGCTACACTAGTATATAGTTATTCCCCTTGAATACAGGAATAGCTATTCTGGTATAAGGCACCTTTATACTAACAAAACTGTGTCCACACTAGAGGGAAATACTATTTTAACTATTCCAGTATAGTTAAAGTGGTACAATTTTTGTGTACAGAATAGATCGCACTTCAAGGCAGGTTTCCCTGTGACTCAGTAAACTCCTCAAGAGAAGTCTCTTCCTCATCAGTTACTCTAGTATTGCTCGGTGTGAGAGGATGTCATGGTAGTCTTCTAATTGTCTGACTTTGAAGAGAACTCTTGTGCTGACAAATCGGCATCAATCACAATCTCACAATTGTGACAGATTTGCCAGCAGATGTACCTTTCAAATGCAGGATTTAAGACAAGTCAGAAGAGAAGAACACTCATGTTTTCTGTACCAACTGAGCAGCAGCATCACACACATTACTCTCTAAGCAACAAGTATGTATGTACCAGGATGCACAAATTCTGGACAACTGTTAGATGAACTAGGGATGTGACGGGTAACAAGAAGGGTTTCTACAGCTATGTGAGCAACAAGAAAAAGGTCAGGGAAAGTGTTGGACCCTTAATAAATGCGGGAGACAACATAGTGACAGATGATGTGGAAAAAACTGAAGAACTCAATGGAGAGTAGCAAAATACAGACCCTGGATTTCTGAAAAGCAGACTTTGACTTCCTTAGGGAACTGATGGGCAGAATCCCCTAGGAGGCTAATATGAGGTGGAAAGGAGTCCAGATCTTTAGTTTGTTTCCACTATTGACTCTTCCAAAACTGGATGTTCTAGTTCTCCTGTGTAGTTTTTGGAATCCTGCTAAGCTCTTGGGCTCATTGGTATATCATGGCAATGGATTCCACTGGCTAAATGTGTACTGTGTGAAAAATTATTTCCTTTAATTGGTTTTAAATTTTCTACCTTTCAATTTTTTAAAATGTCCCCTTGTTCTTGCATTATGGAACATGGACAATAGAAGTTGTCTATCTATCTTCTCTATACCATTTATTATTTTGTTTACTTTAGTCACGCTCCCTCTTATTCCTCTCCTTTTTAAGATAGAGTCCCTGTCATACCATCATAGATATGTAGGGCTGGACGGGACCTCAAGAGTTCTTCTAGTCCACCCCCCATGCTGAAGTAGGAGAAGGTATATCTAAGCTATCCCTGACAGCTGTTTGGGGGTTTTAAATAACAAATTTGATAATGATGGGGATTCCATAGCTTCCATAAGTAACCTGTTCCAGTGCTTAACTATCCATATTTAAAAAGTACTTCCTTATATCTAACCTGAATTTCCCTTGCTGCAACCTAAAAGTATCTCTATTCTTGGGGCAATGTGTACAGTACAGACAGTGTATACCCAGCTAGGACGGGTATAAAGAGCAGTGCAGGCACAACTTAGGTGAGTAGAGTACTTACTCTACATGCCTGAACTGTAGCTATGCGTGCTACGCGGCTCTCTACACAACCACGCAGTGTCTCCCATGTCTAGATTGCTATTTTTAGCAGTCTAATGTCTCAGAGCCTTTCACCATTGTAGCGAAAGCCTGAGAAAGGCTTTGGCAGAAGGAAGGCACTGAGGAAAGGCTCCAAGAGCTCCCCTCTGCTTGGAGCATTTCCCTGCTGCCTCCCCCTACGACAGCGCCTTTCACTACTGCGTATACCAACACGCTGTCTTTTCAGTCTCTTCATCTGAGAATTTTTCCAGTCAGTCATCTCCAAGAATCCTGGTCACCCATTTCTGAACCCCCTCTAGTTCTGCTGAATCCTTTTCAGATATAGTAACCAGAAATGAACACGGTAGGCCTAGCGAGGGTGCTGCTTTGATTTATATAACGACACTATAATATTTTGAACATATTCTGCATCTCATTCCATGTCATTTTGCTGTAGTTTGGATTTTTTAACTTCACTACACGATAAGCAGAAGACCTTATTCATCTGTTACAGCAGAACAATTGTTCATAAGATCTTTTCCCAGAAAAATATTGTATGCTAATACAATTTTATCTACCTCAGCATCTATGAAGTCCCCCCCGCAACACACACAGTTTTTTTTGATGGATGGATGTGGAGGATTCTTTTCCCTTTGCCCCAGCTCTGTCCTTTGTCATTAATTTGTCTTGCACAAAACCAGCACTGTTGCCAGCACCATATAAACACAAACTGAGCCACTCTAGGACTGCTGGGATAACAGTTCAATGGTCTACACGCACTTGTAAACAGCTCTGCAATAATGAGGCAGTGCCTTCGTTTTATTCTAGAGCATGGAAGCAAAAATACTATTAGCAAACTCCTGAGCACTTTGTGTTACACATAACAGCAAGTCTGAGACTGAATTATTCTGACAAGAGATCATTATTGCATCCACAAACAAAGAGCTGAGAGTCTCAGCTGGTGGAAGTGGGGAAAGAGGGAGGGGGAGTTAAATGTAAGAAACCAAGAATAATGGCATTACATTTGTCAATCATTAGTGGTGAAGAATGAATGGAAACCTAACACCACTCCCCCTTCTCACTTCTTACTGTAATGTGAGTCTTGTGCATCTCTGCATGCATTCAGCTGATCTTGCTATAAGAAAAAATCAGTCTCCAATCACAGCCATTCCTTAGATTTATCCAGTAAAAGAATCCTACTGCAGTGTGAGCCATCAGTTCTGGTGCTTATGTGAATATGTGACCTCCTCTGTGCTTTCCTTTTTCCATTAGCATGGACAGTCACTGATACTGTTGATAGTTTTAAGCATTATAAGTAAATAAAATAGTAAAAAGTAAATAAAAAAGATGCATCTTTGATGAGAACTGTAATAAACACCCCTAAAATGTGGTGCTATTGCTGAATGCTGGACACTGATACTGAGGGACAGCACAGTCCCACTCCCCCTGGGCTGGCTTTTGGATCACTTGAAGAGTTCAAATCCTAGCTAATTCTTCTTTTAACCTTGGCTCCATCTCTTCTAGGCACACAAATAAATAGTGCTATAACCAGATAGGATGTGGTGATTGCGGAAGCCTGCTGAATCTTTGCTGAATCTGAAATTCTGTATGCTCCCCCATAGCAGCACCGCTTGGAATAGAATCCAGACATGTTCAGCAGATGTCAGAGTAAATCTGCGCTGCTGGGGTGGGGTTCAGATTGTCCTGTTGGGGATCAATTTCCCCACTTGTTTCAGTTTTGACCTCTGTGTGTCTGTATAAAGAATTTACTTCAGTACCTCTGGCTTCAACATATAGCATTTCTGCACCTCATCACTCCCCCTTTTTCTTTCTACGTGCTTGTTAATGAATCAGGAGAGCAATTTACCATGTGGCCTTTGCAAGTTTTGTGCCTGAGGATGCTGTATGTTTAAGGACACAGGTTGAAAATGAAAGATCTGAAGTTATTTCTTACATGTATTATTTATACTGTATTAATATTTGCAGAAAGAATGCCAGTGTAGGCTATTTGCATTGCATTCCACTCTTACATTTCTTCTGCAGATGATCTGAGGGATTATCATTTATGATCGGGGAGCTATTACACCCTCCACTTGTCCAGCAGAAGTTCCTACCACAGTTGATGAGTCTGGCAGACTTACTCCATTTCATCATTGTTCCTCATGTTCATCCTGCATAAGTTCTTGGTGAGCACTGTGGGTCCAAAGCATCATATTCATTGGACATTGTGTTTTTTTAGATAGTGTATACAAGTCTGTCTAGGCAGCAGAATGCTTGAAAGAAATATGAACTATTCTTTCACTTCATGGGTACCTATGGCTGATCTTCATACTACCATATCTGTAGTCAGGGAAGGTGACTGAATTAAAACCCCATCAGTACGGAGGGCATGTGGGGGGAACAACTGGCAGGGCATTGTTCATTAGGGCTCTCAGCCTTTGGAATTCACTTGCTCCCCAGATCCATAAGGCAATTTTTTATTACTTGGGGCATGCTACATGGCCCACCTTTTTTCCCTTCTTCATCAGTAGAAGGTGATTGGATAGGGTTGGTGAGTGGTGATGTTGGACTCTAACAACTGGGCATGAGGTCAATTAATTTATTTTATGTTACTGAATTATTTGATCTGGGGAAACTGATGGGTCTGACTATCTTAGTGCATTGTTAAAAGATTGTCAAGTACACACAGAGCATTGCATGAGCACTCGTCTGTAAAAATCCAAATGAAGAAATGAATTTGAGTTTGAGAGAGAGTGTCAATTCTTAAAATAAAGAATACCACTGGAATTGGCAAGAACTATAAAAATAGAAGAAATTTTCTAAGTTACCACTATGTAAGCTCAAAGATTTATTATTAGCCAGATTTTTTAGATTTGGTTACTTAAGGCAAAGAGGGTCAATAACTTGAGTGGGAGGTACATTAGCCTAATGTATTAGACAGAGCCCACAGAATCAAGACACTTGACTTTTAGTCTTGAGTCAGAGTGTTATCTTTTTTTTAAAAAAAACCCACCAATATTTAGTGTAAACACAGTCTGAACGAAGACTGGCTGCATGGCTAACTTAGCTATTTTGTGAACATTCATATCTTGTCAATAGCTCTTTGAGTGAGCTGGAGCACTAATAATTCAACCAAACAATTCATTCCTTCTATGTCATAATCAAGTGACCTTTCCATTCCCTACATTTAACATTCAAGTACTATGTTTTTATTTAGTGACACAAAACAAAAAGTGAAATATGTAAAAACCAACACATAGCAAAACTAAAGAAAAACTGCTTCAAAGAGGTCTTGAAATTTAAAAATTCCTTTGTGACTGCTACGTACTTTCCTAAAACAGCATTCCCCAGACCTAAGAATTTTAAAAGGGAAACAAGCATTTAAGACTATTATGAATCTTACACTGCCCACATAAACACGTTTCTAAGAAGTATAAAGAAAATATATAGATTATCATAAGACAAAATTTATCTCTAACCCAAAATAAATATGGTTCTTTTCATCCATTTTTAAAATATTTGATAAAATAATATGCTTGCTTATATGCTCAGTTTAAAATTAATGATGTAATTGCTTTTAAATGCATAGGTTTATAGCTGTTAGGTATACACATTCTTGTCATTTAGCGAGCTTGACTTTTTCTTTTTTAAAAAAAACCAAGTTTCTTGCTTCTGGAATAAAGGAATCAAATTTGTTTGTTCAAAGTATTAAGTGAAATTCATGATTCTATTATTACAAAATTTGAAACTAAAAAGTATAATCCCTGGGAAACATTTATTCATGTTTCTGTGGTTCCTCAGCTTTTTCCAGGTATTATATACAATTAAATCTGTCTAAGCAGCTTCTTTTCAAAATTCCCAAAGTGGTGCAATGAATTTTCAAACCTCACTGCCTGTCCAGCTTCCTCTCTGAGCTAAAATGTATAATTTCATTTACAAACTGCCAAAAGTATATACAACAATCTTGATGGATTGTGATTAAGACAAGAAAGAGATATAGTGATTATAAAGCCAGAAAGTCTAATATTTTGAATTCATGCCAATATTCAACACTAAAAGTTAATTTAGCGGCCTGATATTTTTCATTATATATATGAACTATGGCAAACAAAAGTGCTGCATTTTATTTAATAACACAGACATTTATGGTCAAATAATAGGCATATATGTTCATGAACTAGATCCTACAAACCTTACTCATGCAAGTCCTCCTACTGAAATCAACAAGACTATTCTCCTGAATACTATTTGAAGGATTATATCCTGTGAATGTTATGCAGACCAAAATTATTTTGCTGAGCAAGATGATCTACACAGAATTAAGATGACAAAGATGATCTTTTTAGCTACTGTATTTTTTGGGTTTTTTCCCCTAGAAAACACTCAAACACTACAAGTTCTATAAAAATATCTTGAGTTTAACGTCAGGTGGACTGTGTCAAACTTGCACTGTTCTAATTATAGTGTTCATGTGTCAGATTGTTAGCTTCTTACAGAAGGACCACAGTGAGGTTGACAGCAATAATAATGAAACACTTTGAAGAAAGGCGAGTAACAGATTCCATTATTTTCCTCAGGGTATCTTTGATGTCCTGTCCTTTCCTTATCTTAATCAACACATTCATATAGAATAAAATGAAATTCAATTTGTAGATTATTTGACAAGCTGCAGTATTCTGTACATCAGCAACCTCTTTATTCACTAATGCCCTTAAATCAAATGGTTTTATTTTTATAGCAGTCATCAAAGCCAATCAGCTATGCTATCTGGCTTGGTGTATAACTCTCCTATACTGAATTAGATTTTTCAGTATAACTATAAGATGCCTTTTGTTTGCTTTACTGGTCTCAAGTGAAAGTGCTGTTAGAAACTAAAGTATTTTCTTCTCTGTCACCAATATTCCATGAATATTTATGGTCTTTATTATGCAGCAGTGATCTGACAATGTTAAATTCCAGATAGAATGAGGATATCAGACTTTCAAAGGGATTCTGTTCTTTTCTTCAGCCACTCACAAAAGGAATTCATAATTGCAAAACATCTAATACAAATAATTGCATCTCAATTAGATCACATTATAGCTCCATTTTCTAAACTGGCCAAAGGAATCACTTGTTCCCCGCTAAAGAATGTCTTCAAAAACACAAATAAAATAAATTTGTCTGTTTAGTATTTTTGAAAAAAAGTTATGTTGTGTGCAATATTAAATCTGGCTAATCAAAATGTATTTAATTAAGTGGACAAAAAGAAATAATGCAATAATGAAAACCTTATTAGCACATACATGATCTTATTTTCACAGGTTGAGAATAATAATTTAGGGAAGATACCTTTAGATCAGAGATCGTTCTTCTGAGGCCAATACGCTAAGCGAACTAGCTTGGGAGCCCCAGCACTAGGGGTCCAAGCAACAGAAACAACAATTATCTGGTGAACTGTAGATACTGCCTCTTTACCCTGTGGAATGCAGCACATCCTTTACAAACTGTCTCCAGGATGGGAGATCTTGGGCAATGACTGAAGAGTTCATGGGAGGCATTTCAGTTAAGATCTGGGTGTGACTAGCAATGTTATAAGTAGGAATTTTGGCAGTTTTAACCCTTTCCATTTTTAACCTTTTGTTGATGTGTACTGATATACATGGAGGAAGGGCTCTGTCCCTGAGCCTCCTTCTTCTTCCTTAATAGACTTTCTCCCCATGCCATCTAGGTCACCAGCCTGGCATCAGGGTCAAGAGTGGCTAAATGTGAAGAGCAGAGGTAAGACATTTATTTATGTGGATGTGACTTTTGGTGACTCTTGGTACAAGTAGTTGTGGAGAGAGGACTACCCTCTGTACACACTTACAGTAGCTCCTAAGGGTTGACCTGAGAACTGAAACTATCTCAAGTGTTCTTTGACTCAGGCTGAGGGTGGACATACTCTCAGCTCAAGATGAGATGTGGTGCTCAAACTCTTGCCATGGTCAGATCATTATCTCCTTCATGTTGAAGTCAAGGATTATTCTTTCTCTGTGGGCAAACAAGTGAATATCAGAGTGATGGACCCAAGAGAGTTCCAGAATTCTCTGGGTAAAAAGATGGACCAGTTCAATAGACCTACAAAACACCGAGATTACATTCTGTCCATGAAGAAGGTGATAAAATTGTTCCTGGACATAACTCTCCCTATGTATCATCCCCACAGATCATCATGGTACTTTGATAGATGAAATGATTGGGGGAAAATACTGGAGTGAACCTGGTCAGTATTTGATCAATTGCAGTACAGTGATATCTGAGACCCTTTGCTATGATTGTGGTAGCTTAAATAAAACAAGTTTCTGTTCTGCCACAGCATTCCTGAAATCTCATTCAGTAAAATCATTCCAAATGGTGCATATTGTACAGAGTACACCTGTTACTTGGGGTCACAATTTGGAGGTCATGTTAGATTCTTAGAATTTTTGGATTCTCAAAGCCAGATTGTGGAACCCTTACTCATCTTGCTCATGTGAGCAGTCCCAGGGAAGACAATAGGCTAAATAATCTAGTAGCTGGGACCAAGAATGCTTTTTATCTATGCTTAGTGAGATGAATGAAACCTCAGGTCTGGGTGCAAAGCTCACTACAATTATCTTTAACTTGAAGGTGACAAAGACACAATGATATATTTTATAATTGTATGGTAAAAATAAGAACATAAGCAATTTTTCAGTAATAATGTGCTGTGACCCTTCTGTATTTTTATGTCTGATTTTATAAGCAAGTAGTTTTTAAGTGGATGGAACTTAGGGTACACAGGACAAATCAGACTCCTGAAAGGGGTATGGTAGTCTGAAAAGGTTCAGAACAACTGTGTTAGACTGACAGTCTCCCAAGAAAAGTGTGGTCTTTTACTATAACAATGCATTCATAAGAGGAAAGGGACTAGGTTCCCTTTAAGCTGAGTGGCTGCACAGCAGGCTATTTAGCGCCACAAAGGTCCCCCGGCCTGGACCAGACCCAGACCCAGGCCCAGGCCCACTGGAACTTTCGTGGCCAGGGAGAGGAGACCCTCCCCGCCCAGACCAGGTGCTGCTGCGGGGAGAGGGAGTTGGGGGGAGTTGTGTATTCCTGCCGTAGCCTGCACCACAAACCCCTCATCCTTGGCCTCACCCAAGAGCCCATACCCCCAGCCAGAGGCTTGAACCTCCCCCTGCACTCCAACCTTCTGCTCCATCCCTGAGCCCCCTCCCACACTTCAATCCCCTCATCCCTGACCCCACCCCAGAGCCCACCCCCAGGCAGAGCTCTCACCTCCCTGCCCCCCACCCCCAACCCTCTGCCCCAGCCATGAGCCCCTCATCCCTGGCCCCACCACAGAGCCCACACCCCCAGACAGAGCCCTCACACCTGCTGCACCCCAACCCTCTACCTCAGCCCTAAGTTCCCTTCCACACTTTGAAGCCCTCAGCCCCACCTCGCCACATGAATTTTGTTATGTGCATTAATATGGAGATGAGGATGTGGTGCACATAACAAAATTCATTCCACACATGGGTGGGAAAAATTGGAGGGAACACTGGAAAGGGTGTGTGTGTGTGTGTGTGTTGGGGCGGGGGTGGGGGGGAGTTTCACTGGTAGAGGGACAGGGAGGATAGGAGGTATTTTCCATGTCCATGTCCAATTTCAGTGATTTTATTAAATCAACACTATGACTTCCTCTTGCACCATCCATTATCCATCCAGTATTTATAAAAATCTCTTCACCAGGGATAATTGCACAATAATTTCCAGAAATAACCCCTCAACTGACATACTGAAGTGCTAGTTCTAGAGTTGATGAAAGAAGTCATGGTAGGAACTGCAACAGCCAGCTTCAACTGACTTTTATGTCCTGAAAATTCTAAAATAAAATCCTATAAATATCTTGTTCAATATATTCTGACCATCTCTTCAATCCTATAAATATTCCTTTTAGTCAAATTATACAGTACTGTATTTCTCCATAAGTGTTAGGAAAACTGGGATCCACCGACCATCATGAATAGTCAGTAATTCAAATATGATGTTTCTTGAATTGCAGTTGATCACCATTGCTGAACATCTTTAGGATATTTTGTAACATTACTGTAAATTTGCATGAGGCTTTTATGAATCCTTAGTGTATTGTCCCTTCACTGTTATCCTAATTCACATAATAGACAAAAAGTCCATAATACAAATTGCAAAATATGAATTATTTAACAAACTGTAATAGTTCCTGTAAGCAACACTGTGGGATTACCCTGAATGTAATGCTAATACTTTGAGCCTGTTTCTCCACTCCATGAAACCTGTTTTAGTTGCATGTCAATCCACTACAGCACTCTCAAATGTACTGAATTTTTCAGGATATTTCACATTTTGTCAAGTTAGGCTCCCCATTCCATTCTACTGCAAAGGTGCGGTGTTCTGTGCACAGGAAGACTCCATCAACATTAATCTGGTATTCTAGGGGAAGTGCATTCAGCTGGGACACCATGCATGTAAATCTCACCTCTGTTGGCTGCTGGTTATGTTTTCATGCACTTCATAGCACTAATTATTGACCAGGGCTTATTACTGACCAGGACCTCAAAAGCCAGTAAATTATTTGCACCCTGTCATTCTACAAATAAGTTAACAGAGTTGTTGTACAAGGTTACTTCAAGCAGAGTTAGGAATAGAACTCAGAGCTCTAACAGAGTGGATTAAGTTTTCCATTCAGTTATTGTGTATTACCTTGTAGAAAAAGTGTGCAAATATGCATGCTCTGGTTATCCTATTTCTAACTCTATCACATTCCCTGCCCAGAGACAAGGACAAGAATCTACAGTTCCCTATATCCAACATTCTACTAGCAAGTAGTTATGTTGCCCCTCTGAACCCCGCCCCTCATTAACAGCTGGACCACATAAAGGATCAGAAATACTCAGGTAGAAGTGTGGCTGAAGATTTCAAAGTCTAGTGCTCTAACCTTTTTAATGATCCTTGTAGCAGTACTTTATGAGTGGACGTGATAGAATCTGCTTTTCCTTTTTTAAAAACTGTCTTATTTAATTCATGCAAGAAAGCCTCTTAAAAGGGCAGGACAGTAATTATATTCAGCTTCCCCATTTATAATTTGGTACAAATTCCAGGATATCTTCCAGCTGTGTAAATGACTGCTGGTATCACAAAAGGAGAAGGGAAGCAGGAGAGAAGATGGAAGGAGGAAGGAGCTGGCCTAAATAAGTATGGCTTGGATACTTTCTTCTCTAAAATGAAATGTAAGAGGCAGTCTATCATTTAGGGCGCAGTCCTTCATCGTTAAATAAGTGGGAATTGTGCTGCTTTCATTTAAGTCAACATTACTGACAGTCTTATAAATATGGTTGTCTACCTATTTTATGCTTCTCAGTATTATGAGTTTTCTTGCTTCAGTGAGTTATCAAATAATAGTGGAAGTTTTAGTACATGTGTAATTGCCCTTCATAAAGCCTAGCTGCTGTGGAATGATGGCTATGATGGATTATTAAAAATTATTTTGAGTTAAAACTTATCATGCTTGATCTTAGTTAAAAAAAATTGGGCGGAAGGAGAGGTGAAAGTGGATCCGTTCAAGTTTTCTGAGGTAAGAATTTGTTCTTTAAAAACGCTTTTCGAACAGCTACCACTGACTGGTATCTGATATAGTAGTTTTCCCCTGTACCTGTAACAGGAAATATCTGCCATATTTCATATTTTACTCTAGGGTAACTCTTGGAAATGTTGACTTTCACTACGACATACTTTTTCCACCTTAAAAAAAATGAAAAAAATCTTAAGCGGCATAAAAATGTCACTCTTTTCATTGATGCACCTGAACAAGTGGATTTTTTACCATGAAAGCTTATGCCCAAATAAATCTGTTAGTCTGTAGAGTGTACCGGACTCCTCATTGTTTTTGTAGTCTTTTCATAGTTTATTTCCCAGACAACGAACCTTTCCAAAGGTAGGGGAAAAAGCTCAGCATTTTTAAATAGGTGCATACTGTAACCTTTCAATTACTAAGTACAGATATGCAATATTTACTGCACATTTTTAAAGTCCAGGATAAAACATATGACACATCCAATGTCACAATTCAGATTACTCACTGGGTATGTACTGCCTTTAGCAGCAGATTAGATTTTTTTTCCGTCAACATAAGACAGCTATTGAATGAAAAAATATTGTCTGTCATGGGGTGGACATCATGGGATAGACTGGTCTAAAATTTGTAATATCCCAATTAGGATATATGGATTAACTATATAGAATTTCCTAACAAAGTAGTTTTGCAAATTATATATCCCAGTACATTTTCTTAAATCTCTTTCAGCCACTTTCCAGGGATTAGATCAAGATTTTTACTGAAGCCCTGAGTTTGGGATTCTATGTAGATGCACCACCCCAGGCTGAGATCCCAAAACAAATTGTGACTCAGAATCATCCCTGTGAGTTACAACTCCCCCGAGCTGCTGTACTGCACAAGGTGTGTGTGTGTGGTGGTGGTCAAGAATATGCTGCATCATGCTCATTTCTAGACATAACATATTCCCTTCCTTTGGCTCAGAAACTACAGTTCTCACTGTGGGCACACAGCAGAGCACAGCCATGGCTCTATCAACTCTCTATTTCTCCTCTCCCTTCTGTACCCATTTGCTCATTCAAGGAGTAGTCTTCCTCTCCCTTCTTTACCCAGTTGCTCATTCAAGGAGTAGTCCCCTGTGGATCATTCTTGCATGCTCCCCTGACCAGACTGCCAACCTACACAAGCCCTAAATGACAGTGCTGGGGAGTATGGATATGTGGATGGAATCCTCATTCCCTCAAAGCACCCGTGCAGGGGGAGTGAGACCTAAACTAAATTCTGACTTCATCTATGTTGGGACTGGTCCTGTTTTGAGTGGGAGGTTGGACTAAATGATCTCCTGAGGTCTCTTCCAACCCCAATCTTCTATGAGGTTTTTATGGTCAGGCTTGACAAAGTCCTGACTGGGATGATTTAGTTGGGATTGGTCCTGCTTTGAGCTGGGGGTTGGACTAGATGACCTCCTTAGGTCCCTCCCAACCCTGATATTCTATGTAATGGGAGGATGGCACTAGCAAAACAGTAACGTTCCAAGAAGAGTAATTGTGAACAGTAAACCATACAGGTGTTTACAGGGATATAAGATAGGCCAAAAAAGTTAATACATACTCAAGAGGCATTGAAGAAAAGAGGAGGAGAATTATGCTTGTCTATACACCTTTGGAATTACTGCAGCTGGTACAGTGTGATTGCTTCTGGTCATCATAATTCCAGAAAGATATAAATGAAAGACAATTCAGAAAACAGCAACCAAAGTGACAGATTCTGTCACCCTCACTCATGTAGTACTTTACTCCTTGCATAATCCTATTTAAGTCACTAGAACTGCTAAGGTACTAAGTATAAATAATGGGGGAAGAATCTGTCTCAGACTGATCATAGGACTGTAGGAACTCATTTAGTAGAACAAATTACATGTATAAATATACATAGTGCTGTAGCAGAGGACAGTAAGGCTCCTGCCTCTAATATGTCCAGAAAGTCACTCTGAGACTCTAGTTTATTTACAGGCTTGTTCTCATCATCATTTCACCATGTACATTTGACTCTTCACACGTCTCTACAGGAAGGAGGGAAGAGCTACCTCCCTGCTTCCACTCCCTGCCTTTTCCTTTCCTTCTTTCCTTTTCCTGAAGCGTTTATACAGCTCCAGGCTAATTAGGCAACATCTGTCTCTGCTCCCCGGTTAGGGCCAGATTATCTCCAGCCAGCTCTAATTTTTCCCCTAAATGGGACCTGGTGCGACAGAGGGCTGAATCAACAACCCTTTGCCCAGCACCCTATCACAAGTGCTGAATGGTAAAGAAGGGTGCAAACACTTATGGAAGACAACCTAATATGGATGGCTTCCATACACACAATTAAGGAAGAGGTATGAAGGAGGAAGTGGACAGATTCATAATAATCCACAATGAATCATAGAATCATAGAATATCAGGGTTGGAAGGGACCTCAGGAGGTCATCTAGTCCAACTCCCTGCTCAAAGCAGGACCAACACCAACTAAATTATCCCAGCCAGAGCTTTGTCAAGCCTGACCTTAAAAATCTCTAAGGAAGGAGATTCTACCACCTCCCAAGGTAAATAGAAGGCTAGAAGAAAAACAGGTCATAAGGACATTTGTACCTAAAGATGGAGGTGTGTGGAACATGAAGAGTGGCAGGCTGCTGTAATCAGAGAATAGACTGAAAAGGAGCGTAAATTGAAATGCAGAAGAAGGTCCATAAAGAGAGAAGATTACACAGAACAAATAGTATTATCTGAGTTGTCACTATATAGTTCAAATTCAAGTTTATCCTCTCTAATCTATTTTTAAACTACCAGACTACTTTAGTACAAGTCATTAAATGTACTATATCAGGGACTGGCAACCTTGGCATGCGGACCCCCAGGGTAAGCACCCTTGGCGAGCCCAGCTGGTTTGTTTATCTGCCGCGTCCGCAAGTTCGGTCGATTGCGGCTCCCACTGGCCGCGGTTCGCTGCTCCGGTCCAATGGGAGTTGCGGGAAGCTACTATTACACTGATATTTAAGAAAAACTTTGTGAATTTGACAGTACATTTTGTATAGTCAATTTCCGTAGTTCGTTATGATAATTTTCCCCTTTTGTTTGTGTGAATCAGTCACATAGCAACAGAGGGTGACAAATCTATGTTTTAAAGTGTGAAATGGTCTTCTCTCGCCCCATCAAATAAATTCACAATTGTCTGTGTCATAGACTCCTCCTATGCCTGTTCCCCTTAATGTGCCTGATCCAATGCCCAACGAAGTCCTATCACTGACTTAAATGAGCTTAATATCCCTATCTCTTTGCTACTATTTTAAATTTGTAACTGGCATTTAACCCTATGTAAAACAGTGTATGAAACATGCTAAATAAAATAAAGCATATTGCATTGTATTGAGATTGCGCTACACGTCAGAAATGCCAAACAAACACTGTGATGCCAGCCTGTGATGTGTGTAGTTTGAAACATTTTGGGATTCAGCAGGATAAAGTGAATATAAATTCAAAGTTGTTATAATTTTCCCCCATTTGACAACTTCATTTGGGACTGTTAAAATTAAAAAATAAATATAGCCAACAGAAGTATAAAATACTAATCTATATAGTACAGTTGAGATTGCAGCATTTAATCACGTCTCTCAATGAAGTGAAAGGCATATCACAAGCTGGATTTTCAGCTATGACAAGCCCCCTAGGCTGTTGCATGCTTCAGTTGAAAAACCCAAGTGTGACATGCCTTTCATTTCACTGAGATGCTTATTTACAATCTTACAATCCTTTCTCATTTTGTAGAGGCCGTTTTTCCTCTGGTGTTCTCTCATACTGTACGTGACATTGTGAAACAATTCTATAAAAGGAGACTACTCAAAGCTAACTGTACACCTAGATGAATTTCTTAATTGGGACACCACACTGGATGGTGTATCTTGCCAGTGAGATGCTTTCCTGACCAAGACTTTGATTCAGCAAAGCACTGTGCTGCTCTATTGACTTCAGTTGGACCACTCATTTGATTAATGTTAAGCATGAACTTAAATGCTTTGTTGAATTGGTGCCTAAGAGAAGAGACGATTATAAACAGTTTAAAAAGTCCAGTAGAAAAAAAATAACACTGGACTGAATGAAAATACACATTTCCACTTTATTTTTTCTTTTTTAACTTAAGAGGCAAAGAATTGGAATTTTACGCTTATTTAACATTTGGTCAAACACTTGTTCTTTTAACACCAGAAAAGTGTTTGTTTTAACTTTTGCAAATGGGTAACGGATGGAGACTTTGATTTTATTTTGATTTATAAGGGGATTTTTTGCTATTATTATCCTGATTTAGGAGCAGCCATTTCCACTCACTATCACTAGGCCAAACTGGTTAGCTCAAAGACCCTTAATAAATGTAGTAGTTGTCCTGATTTAACTGCATCCTAGTGAAGTAGAACACATTGTATTCTCATTTTCCATAAGAAAAGTACTGCAGTCAGAGATACAGTACAATACATTTAACATTTGTTACAAGATATCTATATTGTCAGAAAACAATAAAGATTCCAGAGTAGTCATATTTTCATACCCCTGGAGTTAACACTGTTACCTCACAGAAATTAGAGATGGAAATATTCTGATGGACTATAGAGTGGATATCTATTGTCCAAAGCGATGGTCAGATTGACTGTTTAGTGATGTCATAGCAATGCACCCAAAGCCAGATTTTTAAAGGTATTTAGGCACCAATAGATGTCTAATGGCATTTTTAAAAACATCTAATCTTCATTGTTAGGTACCTAAATACCTTTAAAAGTCTAGCCCTTACTCCCACTGGTGCACCCTAAAACACAGGAATCCCTATTCTCATTACAGAATGTGGATTCAAAAAGGTAATGGGGGAGGAAAAGAGGGTGTTTACAATCTTTTCTCCTTGCTTCCTTTTTGTAACTCCTATTTTACAGTAATGGCCATAGGAATGATCTTGCAAAATATTTTCTAGATGAGCAGTGTCCAACTAGAGGCTTGGATACCATTTATGGCCCTCGGTGTTCTAAATCTGCTGCCATCGGGGCAACTGTATTTAAGAAGAAAAGTGTGTTCGATTATGAATGCCAATATATCACAAACTGTTCCCGGCAAATCTTAAACTGGAGCATGCCAGTCAGCTCACTGCAACTGCTTCCCACAACTTTCCTAGCAGCCCCCTGAGCAGCTCTGATAACTACAAGTGCTCTAAGCAGCTGCTGCTCTTCCCTCATTGACCACAGGTTGCATCAGAGGTGCAAGAGACGAGAACAGCACTGGTTTGTTCTATTCCTTGCTTGCCTGTCAGACTGTGGGGACCTGAGGGAGACCAGGACAGGCACTTGTTTGACTCTACCTGAGCATAAAGGAATGTCTAGCAAAGGATGGCTCTGCTCCGCACTTACAGTCACCAGGCTCTAGGGTCAGGCAGCCCAGGAGAGAGGAAAATGAGGAAAAGTTGACAATAAACAATCAGTTTCAGTTCCATAATTCTCTGCCCTAGGGGCTGCTCTAACTTGCAGACAGTTGGCAATCATCTCTTAAGGACTCAAAGCCAGGTGGAGATAGCTGGAACCTGGAGTGTAATGCTGGAACGTCCAGGAGGGGAATTGCAGATGATTTCCTATCCCTTTGTGCTGTCTGAGTGAAGCAAAGGAAGTAAAATGATGCAGAGAATCTGCCCCAGAGTTTGGATTGTGGCCTTTTGGCAAATACACTACTCATCCAAATTTTAACTGCAGTGGAGCCCCGGTATAATGCATCCCGGTATAACACGAATCCGGATATAGCGCGATTATACCATGGCTCCTAAGTCCTTGTTCTCTGTCCCCAGCAGGCGCGGGGGCCACGGCTTCTCTCCCCTGCTGGGCAGTGCGGAGAGAAGCTGTGGGACGGAGAACTCAGGACTGCAGGTGGGGGCCACTGCTTCTCTCCCCGCTGCTCAGCAGGGAAAAGAAGCTGTGGCCCCCACCTGCAGGGGATAGAGAACTCCGGGGCTGCAGACTGCAACCCGGGAGTTCTCTGTGGAAGCTGCGGCCCCCGTGCTTGCAGCCCCGGATTCCACCGCCTCCAGCAGGCGCAGGGCCGCGAGTGTCCTGGAAGCCGCTGCCCCCAGGCCTGCCGGGAGGAGGGGCGAGCTGCAGCCCCGGAGTCCCGTCCCAGCAGGCGCGGGGGCAGCGGCTTCTCTGGAAGCTGCGGCTGCCGCGCCTGCCGGGGACAGAGGACTACGGGGCTGCAGGCGCCGGTGTCCCTTGCCCCCGGCAGGCATGGGGGTAGCAGCTTCCACAGAGAACTCCCGGGCTGCAGTCTGCAGCCCTGGGGTTCTCTGTTCCTGGCAGGTGCGGGGCCGCAGCTACTTTCCCCTGTTGGGCAGCGGGGAGAGAAGCCGCAGCCCCCGCCTGCTGGGGAGTGAGACCCTGCTATAATGCGACCCCACATTTAGTGCGATGGGATTTCTTGGATCCCATCTGTCGTGTTATAGTGGGGCTCCACTGTACCGTTGAAGGTAGTTAGTCACCCTAACTAGAGCTAGGGGGGGAAAAAAAAATCTTCAGAATTTTTCTCAGAAAAAAAAAAATGGAGATTCAAGCCAACTGTAGCACTTTGACAACACATGTCAACCTGGAAAATCGTTTTGGTAAAAAAACAAACCAGCGATATGAAAATGAACCATTTCAACATTTCTGACTAGAGCCCGGGTACTTCCTGGCCCAGTTGCATGGCTAATCACCAAGTCACAGAATCACTCACTTTCTGTCCCTGGCTCAATATAGATTTAATTAGGTATACAAAGTGGAACAGCATTAGTAGGAGAGACTGAGAGAGACTCACCACAGAATAACCAATAGACTGGTGGTTAGGCCACTCATCCAGGTTCCAGTCCCTGGGTCTCCTACACTTTAGGTAAGGGCCCTAGCTATTGGTTAGAAGGGGAGGGAGCTCCATCTCCTCCTCTATTTTGTAAAGGGCACTTAATTCTCCTTGTATATCTAGTCCTTTGTTCTCAAATGTCCTGTGTTTTAATAAAAGGGGTTAAAGAGGTTTGAATATGTTTAACATGGCTTTAACAAGTTGAACAGAAATATTTTGTTTAATCAAAAAACCCATGACTTTTCAATTGGCTGGAAACTCAAAGAAATTTCCGTTTTGGGTACACCTGAAATCTGTTTTTCTTTTTTTTCTTGGTGGGGGGAGAGGAGTAGACTTCCAGCTAATCAAAAAATCAATTACTTGCATAGCTCTAATCCCAACAAGTATCCTGTGTGTTTTAATGAAGACCTAATCCAAACCATCTTTACTACCATGTAATATAGGTGAGACTACAGGCAGCAATATTAAGAAGGTGGGAGAAAGAACAGAATCCAAGAGAAATTAAAAAAAAAATGACAGATTCAAAATAAATTCAAATGCATTAGAAAGTTATTTTAAAATATATTTTGTAAAATCTAAAATAGATACTACATTATACATGCTATTATAGCACTTTAATTTTCTTGCATTTCACTAAAATGCTTCCAGGCTCCCAGAACCCTATTTGCAACTAGAGCGTATCTGTGAGGAAGAAAACTAGTTCATCACAGAAATCATGTTTTCCAAAAGAGAGGAGCAGTTATGTATGAAAATATAATCCACTGAACATCAGACCTGACAACCGCAGAGCATCTCCAGGCTAAGCCAGCTAACAGCAGCATTTTTAATATTATAGGTAGATTTATACTCAGTGAAACATTACATTTTAACAAAGAAAATATTGTTGTCTAGAACTCTCTCAAAGATTAACAGCAGCAGAGAGTACATTAATAAGTGAAGCCAAAATATCTGAAGATTTGTTGCATGAGCAGAGAACTAAGATATACAATTAGATAAAGTTTTGACTAGCAAAAGAAAGAAAGAAAGAAAGAAAGAAAGAAAGAAAGAAAGAAAGAAAGAAAGAAAGAAAACCACAGGGACTTACTTATATTGTGCATGGGATCAGTTTTGCCCTCAGACACATGCATGAAAATCTCTTACACTGTAAATTGATAAATGCTTTTCATACATGATACCAAATACATTTTATGATTGATTTTATTTTGATTATTTGTATTTATAGAGCACCCAATTCAATGCTGTTTAGCAATGTAAAAAACAAACAAACCATAATTCAGTAAAATAGGTCAGAACTCCTCATACTCCTTGTCATGCTAATAAAATTATTGAAACTGAAAACTGTTTACTCAAACAGTTATGATTTGAACATAGTCAAAAATCAGTTATCTGCACTGACTGTTCTCTAAACTCTGTAAACTACCTGCTACAAAACTAAATAGATATCGAGCAGTTATTTAGAGAAATAGCAGCTCTTCATAGAAAAAATAAGTAGCTATTCTTTAAGAATTTATAATAACAGGTCGCTACAAAGTGATTTATGAATAGTCCATTTATCCTTTTCACCATTTACAACACTATCTTGTGTCCCCTTGAAGTTTCCTTCTGTATTTTTATTTTGTATTATTCTTTTTAATACAAATTTCATGTACAGTATTTCAGAATATTGTGGTGCCCAGTTAAGAAGTACACCATTGTGCTCCTTCAAAAGAATATGTAAAATCTGGACAATTTCAAAAATAGATTGCTCTGTATTTTTGATGGTTTACAAAATCTACAGTGGAAGTTGCAGTCTTTTATAGGCATGAGTAGGTCTTTAACCATTTTAATTCAACCACATTGCAATCTCTTAAATGTATTTGACATATGAGGCACTTCATTCTGTACAGTACTGTATAGTATCTACAGGTATTCTCCAAATGCGCTTGATCAAGCTTTGATTCAAGCTTTTGATCAAGCTTTCATTCATCACTAACTACAGCACTAAATCTGATATGCACTCTTACTGATCTTCTGAAAATCATTTCACACATTATTTTTGTTTTATGAGAGGATTTTAGGAGTAACATTTTAGCTTACATTCACAACTTATTTACTGGAGCATTTTACTATCATAGGGTCTACCTCTGTTCCCTGTGAAGTCAATAGGAGATTTGCCATTGAATATAATGCGGACAGGATAAGATTTGTAATATCTTACTATTATATATTAACTGAAGGGCCAAAAGAGTGATAATATAATACTTCATAAAATAAAGTAATCACAATAACAATAAAATATTTTAAATCAATATAGCTCTTTTCATCCCAGAAGAATCTTAATGAAAAGCAAATGTATAACTACCTCATCCAACTGAAATCACAGAGAATTTTAGGTATACAGAATCTAATTACCAGAGTTGCAATATACCTAAGGCAGAAGAGATAATATCTATTCTAGTGAAAAGTTAATACCTTTAAGAAGTGACAAAGAGTCCTGTGGCACCTTAAAGACTAACAAAAGTATTGAAGCATAAGCTTTTGTGGGCTAGTACCCACTTTGTTGGATGCATGCGTATTGTATGCATCCGACGAAGTGGGTACTAGCCCATGGAAGAGCTCAGCACACCAGTTGTATATCTCTTCTGAATATGGCATCTCTAAAATAATAGCGACTGCATGGACCAGATCATATGCTCTAAAGGGAACCTTCCACACGCAACTTTGAAACCAGCTGTGTGGATGGGGCCTAACGTGCTTTTGCAGTACTGTCTTCTACAACCCACTTCTCTGCAGAGTCTGGGGTCCTGATCAGAGTTGGACCTCTGTGGGAGAATATTGTTCCCGCAACCACCTGTGGAATTTATGTGGAAAATATAAAAAAGGCTGGGGTGTATTACCTTTCCTTTGGGTCACCTTCAAACATAGCAGGCATTCCTGGAAAAATATCTTTATTGCAATTACAAATGCAAATGATGCAACAGAGGGTGGAAATACAATGATCCTAAAATTGCCGTATAGTTTTCCCCCTGAATTATACCAAGAGCGATAGTAACTTTACTAACTAAAAATCTAGTTAGTACTAAAGGCCCATACTTTGCCTTTTACTTTGTGCCACTTTCATAGTTATCAGCAGTAAATCCACTATGAATCATTGGTAGTGCATAATTATAACTCTTCCATGTAAGTTCTTTAAGGCCAGGAATGTCTCTTACACTATGCACAATAGGGCCCGAAATTGATTGTGGCCCCTGGACACCACCCTAATACAAATAATAATTCAGCTCTTTCAACAGAATGATTTTTGACACAACTGACATGGTCTGGAACACCCTTGATATAATAACTATGTTTATGGCCATCTTCCCCTAAACACTGCATCTGCTTCTGAACCTATGTATTTTCCTGGTGATCTGTTTGCCCAGGATAACAACAAAAAAACAACAATAAACTGTTCTAAGAAAGCCATGGTCAGGGAGAAAGTCTTCAGGTACCTCACACTCTCTGGGGTGGATGCTGCGTACCTAGTTTGCGCTCAGGTAGAGTGATGTGAACAGATGATTTCAGTTCACTGGCTGTTAAAAATAAATTCAGGTCCAACCTCACATCAAAATTTTCAGCAAATCAAAAAGTCAGATTTTTTTGGTCAAATGAACCACTTAGTTTGACTCTAAACAAAGTTTCATTTTGATTTTGGAGTTTGACTGAAATCATACCCTACAGATTTATTGTAATAATCGTTGGGCAAAATATGCTTTGTGAGATATCATTTGAAAGCAATAATACACTAATCAATAATATTATTGTGCAACGTATGTATAAAATGTGTATTAAGAGTTATGAACATGAGCTGAAATTATGACTAAAATGTGTTTATCAGACAAGTTTGGGAAGGAGATAAACTGGTTTCTCAAAGACAAAAGACAAGCTAATGCCCCTAGCCAGGTGTCCTCAAAGCAGATTGACAAATCACCAGTGAAGTGGCCATTCTTTGGCAATGAAGAGGAGCAGGAATAGATTGGTCTGCATTTTAGCACACAACAGCATAGAATCACTTTCACCACAAGACCCTTTGTCTCCATCCTCACAGCTGGAATGAACTTTGTCTAGGGGTAACCCCCAGGAAAATGCATTTCAAAGGGTGACTGGACTATGAAAGTGAGGGGCAAAACCACCCCAATCTACTTCTTTTTACCTAAGACAAAAAGGGGACCAGCCCTTTGACTTTGCGGGAAGATTCTGATCTGCAAATTTGGACAGCTCTGTTGTTGGGAACACGTGGTAAGGATTTTACTTTGAACTACTTTTAAGTCTAGCTTGTTAAGTTTTAGCTACTAGAAAGTATTTTATGTTTATTTCTCTTGTAATCGTTTCTGACTTCAATACCTGATACTTAAACTCACTTAAAATCTTTCTCTTTGTACTTAAATAGCTTGTTTAAATTTTTACTCTAAACCAGTACAACGGTTTAGTAGCTCCAGTTAAAATAGCATTTTTTTGAAAAAAATGTTGAATATTGACACTTTATGGGGCAACAGACCTTTAATATCTGAACTGTCCTGGAGGGGACTCGACAGTGCAGAACACATTGAGGGGGTGGGGGGGGGGTAAACTTAGGACTGGGAGAGTAATGGGGCCACCTAGCAAGTAGTAACCAAGGCAGGAAGCCAAACTGTGACTGGAGTGTTGCTGATAGGCTGCTGGTATCTCAGCTGTGGGGCCAGGGCTGAAGCTATACACAGACACTTGGTATGACCTGCATGCTGTAGGCTGGTTGTGAGTAGCCCAGCTTGGGAGCTACAACAGCAAAGCATTGTAAGGCACCCAGGGCTATGAGGCCAGTGGTGACAACTTCTCACTGGTCTGGATTTAACTTTTATTTTTTTAA
The DNA here is from genome assembly GCA_007922305.1 of Dermatemys mawii. Lineage (NCBI taxonomy): Eukaryota > Metazoa > Chordata > Testudines > Dermatemydidae > Dermatemys > Dermatemys mawii. The sequence goes on along the minus strand of ML677371.1, from coordinate 253,019 downwards.
TAAATGTAAAGGAAGCAAAGGGTTAGAGTCACAGGGGGACTCAGGTGCCATTCACAAAACTTGGGGTGGGGGAGGGGATGACCTCTCACTCAGCTGACGTGGGAAACCCAGAGACTGGAATCTGGATATCCCTGGTCACGGGTGAGTACCCTAACCTTGTGAGACTGTAGAGTCAACCACTATCAAGGTTTTGTAGGCTGAGAAGTAAACATGGTGCTAACTGCCACATTCATTCAAGTTCACCTATGTGAAACATACTACCAATGCAGATTTATAAGACAACATTTCTTTGAAGCGTAACAATCTCCTTCAACCATGTCACCTCCATATGGACTGTATTTCATACAGATACAGTTGCAATTCAGGGTGTTGCTGTGAATTAGGGTAATGATGCTTCCAGGTTCTTGTTGTGTACAACTCCTACAAAAAAGAATTTACTGCAGAGGCAAATGCTGCACCTTGGACCATGGAACCAAGACCTGATATGAAACCATAATCTCTGAGCTTGAGTGAAGACCCAGTTAAGGAACGACTGTGTGAGAGTACACTATACCACTGGGTCTGCTGTTCAGAGGTCAGAGCTTTCTGTGACTATGGCCACAGTTGGTCTCAAAGAGAGCTGGGTTCCACCATAATTTTTTCATGGTCATATGCTTTCTCAGCTTCTAGGAGTTTCAGCCAAACCAGTTCTGCTGCAGCAATAGGGTTCTTGGATTCCTGGTCATGGCTTATGAGCAAAGCTCTCAGTTCCTGATCTGGGATTTTCTTCTTAAACGATAACCCCTCTTCCAAGCATAAATGTTCAAGGTCTTTTCGGTCAAGACCCTCCTATGATAGTGATTCACCCATTGTGATTAGTCTTTAACTCTTAAAACTCTCAATATCAAATTTAAGCTTTTAATACTGTTGGGATATTTTTTAAACCCAACTGATCAATGGTATGTGAATGCAACCATCTACGCCAATTGTCGTGCCGTCTGGAGTGGCTTAGGCCAATGAGTGCCTACCTCAGGGCAGACCATCAGAAAACAATGGCAGACTCCCGAAACTGGTGGTATATTCCATAATTAGATTTCACTGAGCCTGTAATAAATGTGAACTCCTGGATCACTTTACCAGTCTTATCATGGAGTCACAGACAGTCCTCTTAGCCTTTTCAGTCTATCTTGACACCCAGACAAACTGATCTTTGTGATAAAATGTTACTTAAATCTAAAATCACACCATATGAAGTTTATACTAGTCCCAAGAGATCAGTCCCTTGAACAAAATCAATTGGTACTCCAGATATTACACCAAAGAAAATGCTGGCAGTCAATTCTATAGTAAAGTAACTAAAGATTTATTAGCTAAGAACAAAGAATGAAAGTTATTGAGAGGTTAAAGCAGGTGAAAAATAACAAAATATAAATCACAGTTTGTAACGTCAAATTGTGGCTATGATGTAACAAACTGTGAGTTTCCCAAAAGTCTTTCAGAGCTACCCCAGAATAACTCTGAGGATTTCCGTCTTCTTATTTAATCATTCTACCATATTAGAGTCCAAACAGTCCAGAGATACAGGATCTCTTTCTGAATCCCTATTTATATCTTCTCACAGAAGACAAGCTGACAGTCTCTCTAACCATATGGGCTTTTCTTTTGATGACAGAGAGTGAGGAATGTATTTAGACTTTTGACCTCCTACAATATACATAACAGCCACTTGCTTTGAAATTAGCATTTTCTGTTAAAGTCCTTCATTAGCATTTCTCAAGATTTCTTTGGTAAGTAATTTAATTGCAAGGGTTTGCTATAACATTATGACAGGAATAGATAAGCGAAAACAATACAAGTAAGCTTCCATTAGTTTTATGAAGTTCAAACACCCAAACAATTATACATTTACAATCTCTTTGATATAATGAAGTGAATGGACTTGAATACATTATAACACGACTTGGTCAACCATCATCAACGCCTCCTTGAGGGAAAAGAGACTGTCTGCTTCACTTAAAACATGTATGTTCTGTACTCAAGAAGTCATTTGATGCTGACAATCCTTGACAGCTATCACCTTGCAGCAAATCTTCCATTTTGGGGTACAATTATGGAACAGTCTGCAGTGAGATAACTTTCATGGCATCTAGTGCTCTCAGATACAACTTGGGTATTGAAGAGAGATGTTTGTGCCAGATTATAATTTAGAGAGGCTCCCTTATAAGGGACAGTATTATGTATATGGGAATTTTGAAATGTGTCCTGGAAGCAGGGGTGCAGAACACAGTGTAGGTGTGTACAGCAGTTCACCACAGAAAGATTTAATTCTTTCTCATTCACTGGTTTTCTGTTTAGTGAACCCCAAGATCATTATGTGGTGTCAGAATTGTTGAATGAGAAGGAGACTGTAGACATTGTGAGGTTAAATCCCATGTTTGAAACTGAAAGCAGAGGAAAGGGGAGCATGTGGAGTAGCAATCAGAGAAGAACAAAGGCTTTTGTGTGTATTTAATGAGCACAATAATAGCTAGACTAGCTTGGATCTATTGCAACCTCCACCCAGTTGGCTATTGTCAGGAAATGCTGCAGAGAACTGGAAACAATTCTGACAGAGATTTGAATTGTATTTAGCAGCCATATGGGCTGAAGAGAAAAATTATAAAGTGAAATTGTCAATTTTTTGCATGTTATTGGGTGGGGGGGAGCATTGGATATCTGTAACAATTTTGTCAAGAATCAGAGGGGTAGCCATGTTAGTCTGGAATTGCAGAAGTGACAAAGAGTCCTGTGGCAGCTTAAAGACTAACTAAAGTATTAGAGCATAAGCTTTTGTGGGCTAATACCCACTTCCCACGAAAGCTTATGTTCTAATACTTTAGTTAGTCTTTAAGGTGCTACAGGACTCTTTGTCACTGTAACAATTTTAAATTTGAAGATGAAAGCATGAAGTTAAGTAAAATATTGACTACATTTGAGGAACATTGCATGCCAAAAAGGAATAAGACCTTTAAGAAATATGTATTTTTTACATGCATGCAAAAAATTGATGACACCAGCAGCAATATATCACAGAATTAAGGAGACTCAGTAAATCCTGTGACTTTGGTGAGTTGAAAGAGGCTCTGGTCAGAGATAGAATAATTTGTGGCATTAAAGACAATGTGCTAAGAGAGAGACTTCTCCCTGAAGGAGATTTAGCTTTAGAAATAGCTCTCCAGATATGCAGGGTAGCAGAAACTGTGAAAGCAGAAGTCACACAGCTTAAGTCACCAGAAGGGGTTATTCATATAATCAATTCAAACGAACATAGCCAAAAAAGGTCTAGTTGAAAAGTGGAACCACTCACTATAAAAACCACGGCCGGAGGGAGACTGTGTTCAAACAGTCACGTGGAAGGCAAGGATCATAACATGGCCCCAAACAGTGTTTTGCCATTGGGAAATTCTGTCATAAATGTGAGAAAAATAATCACTTTGCAAAATGCTGCAGATCCCACATGCAGAAAAGTCAAGAGCATTCAAAAGGTTCAAAACAACCTGGTTGAGGAGTTTTATACAGGCATCAAGCAAGCCTGATAAGAGGGACTGGATAATGTCTGAGAAAGTGAATGAAACAGTTATTCCCCTCAAACTGGACACAGGAGATCAGGTTAATATTTTGTCCAAACAAGATTATGACAGCCTGCAAATAAAATCAAAACTGGGACCAACAAAAGTAAAAGTAACTGGGTATTCTGGAACAAATGTAAACAGTGAAGGGGAGGTGCATTGCTAGACTCAACTATTAAAAAAACACAAGACTCCTGTTTGTTGGCGTGCCAAAGAAGGTGAGACAAATTTAGGCCTGGCCACCTCTGAGAAGAACTCAGATAAAACAGGTAATCTCACTACAAGATCATGCTGAACCTGGCTATGAGGTACTCATTTGGGAATATCATGATCTGTTTCAAGAGCTGAGTGTTGCTTGGAGAATGAATGTATGATCCAGATAAACAAACAGATCCCTCCATTGTCCACCCATGTAAAAATATGCCATTTGCACTCCGTGATAAACTCAAGAGTGAGCTTGCAAGGATGGAAGCAATGCAAGTAATACAAAAAATTTAAGAGCCAAAAGACTAGCTGAGCCCCTTAGTCATTTGGAGAAAAACAACAGACAGCTAGAAATGTGCTTAGGTCAGAGAAACCTCAACAAGGCTATAGAAAGAGAACATTTCAAACTGCCAACCAGAGAAGAGATGATGGCTCAATTTACAAATGCTCAATATTTCAGTAAATTGGATACATCCTCAGAATTTTGGCAGCTAAAATTATTTGAAGAAAGCTCAAAACTATGCTTACTTAATACTTTATTTGGAAGATACAGATTCTTACACCTACAGTTCAGCATAGCTCCAGCACCAGAAGCATATCACGAACCATACGTATGATCTATTAACATATTAATGGTGTTGACACCTCATCTGGGGCTCAACTTCAGGAAGACCTGGATATGACTAGAGTTGCAAACTTGAAACTAAATAGGGAAGGCATATTTACACTACAAGCTTAAAATCGACCTATGTTAGGTCCACTTACAGCCACCGCTGTAATTACTGTGGTTCATGTTCATGTCCACACTGCCCTCCTTCTGTCAGTGGTGTGCGTCCTGACCAGGAGGGCTTTCATTGACTTAAGATGGGCAGCATCGGGAGCTGAGGGCCTGGACTCTCAGCTCCTTTCAGCTCCCTACCAAGAGCCCAGTTACTCCTGGGCTCCCATCTCTGCACTCCCCACTGGGAGGTCAGTTCCCCAGTGGGAGTCAGGCAGCTGCCCAGGCTCTCACCTCCCTGCTCCAAGTTTGGCTCCCCACTTCCTGTTAGGATTGGAACAGCTGTCCAGGCTCCAAGCAGGGAGCCAGGTGAGTACAGCCCAGCACTGAGCAGGGAGCCTGGGCAGCAGCCCAGGTGGGAGCTGAGAACCAGGAACCAGAGGCAACCTGGCTCTGAGCAGGGTAGTGGGCGGCAGCTTGGCTGGAAGTGGGGAGAACCCAATGCCATGAAACTGACAAAAATGACAGCCAACTGCCAATGTAAGTAATGTAGTGTCTACATGGACATCACTCTAACTACACAGACAGCTCATGGAGGTGCAGACATTATGTCAGTGTAGTAGGGCATATATTGGCAAGGCTGTAGTATGTACATAGTTGGTTGACATAAGCTGCCTTATGTTGACCTAATTGGATAATGTAGATCAAGATGGAGAAATGTGTTTTAAGGTTACAGAACTGACTTTTGTTGGAAATATTATTTCCACTGAAGGTGTAAAACCTGACAAGAGGGAGGTTTCAGTCACTGAAATGATGCCACGTCCCCAGTCAAAGAAAGATGTCTAACAGTTCCTGGGAATGGCTAATTATCTCAGAAAATTCATACCTATCTACAAAAGTAATGGCTTTGAGGAAACTTCTAGAAAATAAAACTGAATAGTGTTAGAGTGAAGAACAGGAAGAACCATGAGAAGGTTTGAAACAACAACTGATACAACAGCCAGTATTGAAGTTCTAGGCACCAGGCAGGCCTATTAAAATTTCAGCAAATATCATGGGGTTAGGTGCGATGATTTCACAGAAACATGAGGATTGTTGACAAGTAGCGGCATACACATCAGATTCAATGACTGATGCAGAAACCAGATATGCACAGATTAAGAAGGAGATATTGGGAATATGGGTTTCCTATGAGAGATTCAATCCATATATTTATGGCCTGATGGTGCATATTGAAACAAACCACAGGCCTGATAGCATTATTTGGCAAAATGCTAAATGACTGTACGTTAAGGATTTAAAGCATGAGGCTAAAGCTTCTATGATCTGGTTGTAACCAACACACCCAGTAAATTCATATTTATTAGAGAAGCACTTTCCAGAATGGTGACTCCCACTATGAAACTAGAGAAGACCTTAGAGATAGAGATGCAAGCCTATGCAGATCTGACTGGAAAGTCAATTCTCATGGCTAGCAAGAAACTGCAACAAATAAGAGGGGGGAATGAAGAAAGATGAATCATTGGAGATCCTTAAAGAAGTGGTAATTTAAAGGTTGGCCTGAAGAAATAAGCAATTGCTGTCCAAGTATGAGAGACTATTGGAACTGCAGGCATGAACTTACTGTGATAGATGGGGTGATTTTCAGGGGCAGCAATGTTGCAATACTAATGAGCCTCTGAAAAGAAATGCTACTGGAGATCCAGGAGGGTCATTTAGGAATTGAGAAGAGCATACAGCAAGCACAAAAGGCGATGTATCAGCTGCAGATTAATCATGACATTACTAAGACAGTAGGAAACAGCTTTTCATGCTTAAAATACAAGCCTTGCCAAAAGGCAGATCTGCTGAGACCTCACCCAGTTCCACAAAGGCTATAGGAGAAGGTCAGCACTGGCTTACTTACCTGTAAATCAAAAGATTATTTAACAATCACAGATTATTTTTCTTTGTATCAGAAATCTGCATGCTGCACAGTCCTAATAGTAAGTCAGTGATAGATAGCATGAAGAGAATCTTTTCCAAACATAGAATTTCAGATGAAAGTCAATCGTGATAATGAGAGGCAATTTTCCAGTGCAGATTTCAGGCAATTTGCCAAAAAAAATGGGATTTCATCACAAACATCAACCATCTTCTCAATTAAGCCAGCAGGAGCTGTCCTTTGTGTTATTCAGTGTAGGGGAGACTGGGGCATGGATAATGGATAGTTGACTAAAACTCAATCCAGATAAGTCAAAGGTGTTTGCTTGGCTGGGAGGAGCAATTGTTAGTGTTATCAGGGGAAATATCTGCTCCATTGATCTAGGTGTGCACACATCCATCTTTTGTTGACTTCATTTGCCATCTAAGAATCTTGCTGGACTCCCAGCTGTTACTAGAAGATCAGGTAACAGCCACAGACAAATCTGCTTTCTCCTCTACCAATGACTAAGAGGTGCATCTGTTTCTTCAGATGTTGACCTTGAAACTACCATCTGTGCCTTTGTTGCCCTGAATTTAACCACTACCATATAGTCTACCTGGGGCTAGACCTTAAATTCAGAATTCAGTGGCCTGTTTCTTTTTGTGAGCATAATCAAACCTATTTTCTACAAGCTGTACTGGCTGCTTACTGGTATCTGGATTGATTTTAAGATACTCTTTTTGACAAATAAATCCCTGGCGGGAGAGAGGGTGCCAGAGCCCAGACTCCAGCCCCCAAAGTCTACCCCTCTGAATTTTATAGCCCTGCATCCCAAGCCTCATTCAGCTGACAGAGGCCAGCTGTAGGTGTTTTACTGCAGTGTAGACATACTGTAAAAGTTCTGGGACCTACCTCTCTCTCATGACGTACTGACCCAGTTGCCATTAGTTGAGGCTCTTGAGTGTATACCCCATTGACACATGAGAGAGGGGCCAGCTGCTGAGGTGCCATTAAGGTCCTGGAATATGAGCTGAGTATGAAGCAATGTGATGGCCTTGTCAATGAGTGTGCCTATACTTGTAAATTTTTTACCATTTTTAGGGACGCGTGGAGCTGCACCAGTAATAGCAATAGTGTAAGATCTAGCATAGCAAATTACTATCCTACCTCATCACTCCCAGTGGCATATCTGTGTTAGCCACAGCATTGTGGGAGGCAAAACAAAGGATCCACTCACTTACTTGGAGAGGGAAGGTAAGTAGTAGACACACAGCACATTTTTTCTGCCTCATACCTGAGCCCAAGGTTTAGGAAGGCCACACAGGGACTGTGCAGGGATGTAAGAAGTCTTTCACACAGTCTAGCCCTAGATATTTTTCTTTGCATTATGTGAGAGATATTGTCATAATAGTGAGAACCAGTTAAAAAAGGTCAAAGCTATTAAAAGTCACATTGAATCCACTGTGGTTTAGGACAGATACTGAATGAATTTGTGGTACTACAAAATTGTACAGAAAGTAACCACCACCAATTATTGGCCTCTAGCATTCAAGGAACATCAATTTAATGAATTCAGATTAATCAAAGGTTTATCTAGAAAACAAATAACTTGAGTAGTAGAAATAAGAATTTTAAAATACCCATGAGGATAGGGCATTTCAATGGCAGGTAACTGTAAAAGGGTTAGTAAGATTAAGTCAAATTCTCTGTCCTTCACTTGGCATTCAATGTCCCGGGCCCAACATCTCTAGGTGACTACCTAAAATGGCAGGATGAAGACAGTGGTTGACAACTCTGTTCTTCAGGCACAAGGAACTTGCTACCACATGGTTAAGCTTGTCTGTGCAGAAGACAGAGCCTTCTCAAAGGCTGCTCCGAGACTTTGAGTACATCTTCACTACTCGCCAGATCGGCAGATAGCAATCGATCTGTTAGCGATTGATTTCTTGCGTCCGGTGAAGACGTGAGAAATCGATCGCCCGTGGCACTCCGTCGACTCCCGTAACTCCAGCTTGACGTGAGGCGCAAACCGGAGTCAATGGGGGAGCGCGCTGCCGACTGCCACCGCCATGAGGACAGCAGGTAAGTCAGCTGAAGATACGCCGACTTCAGCTACGTTATTCACGTAGCTGAAGTTGCGTATCTTCAGTCGATTCCCCACCTAGTGAAGACCAGCGCTATGAAATACACACACACAGGAAGCAAAGACCATAATAAACCTCACTGCTTTCTGCTTCAAATGCGAGGAGCACTTTGAATGGTATTCTCTAATAAATACCTAACAGCACGTACATTAAAAAAACAAAACCCTATCAAACCCAAACACTCCTGTTCACATGCAATTTTCCACCTGGGGAGAGGGTGAGAGTGTGTGTGTGTGAGAGAGAGAACAAGTCACATGTGGTAGATGTTAGTCATGTCACAAAATATACTAACAGAAGGCATTCAGAGACTATGATAAGGAGCAGTACAATAATTTGTAAAGAAAATACTGATATTACAAACGAGTGATATTTTCCTCTGGAAATTTTTTTTCTCAAACAAGGGAAGTTGCTTGTGTTCTTGGATGGCATTATGAACTAAAGAATAGCAACTTTCTGAAAGGAGAATCTCTTCAAGGACATTAATTATTATTTCTTTCAGACAATTGTCCTGACAGCTTAACTGTATTAAAGCCATTGCTATCTATCTTCCTATGAAATTCCACACAGAAATATGTTGAAACACTATTAAAGTCATAGTGGCAAGCATTCACAAATAAAAAAAAAACCAAAACCATGCCACCTGAACTCTGTCCCCTTGTGTGTTTGCATTGTGATACACTATTCAATTCAATTTAACATCCTGAAGATGTTTAACTGTTGGTATCAGACTGTTTCTTTGTCCTCTATTATCTCAATAACAGAAAAACACGTTTCAAACTTCCCAGATAATTAAAACTCAAGAAAATCTTGCTTATTCACTACATTTGAAGATTTTTAAAAAATATTTAATAATCTCTTGTTAGAAAAAACATCAAAAATTTCTCTTTCAGCAGGGGTTGACAGCATTCTACCACACAGAATTCCATGTTCAACTTCCCTCTTTCAAAAGGGCTACGTAACAGGGTGCCAGCCAGGAGATCCTGAGCCAGGCGCTATTAGCCCAGCTCCAATTAAGGGGGATTAACTGGGGCTGGCAGGGGAGACCACGCTGAAATTGCTTGAGTGAAGGCACCCGCGGCCTGATTAGCCAGCCGGCTATATAAAGCCGGCAGGGCGGAAGCAGGGTCAGGTACACAGGAAAGGGAGGAGCATGTGGCTATAGATCCCTGCTGGCTGGGGAAGTCCCCCAGGGTGTTGGCCTGAAGAAACTGTATAGAGAAGGTGGTGGGAACTGGCACAGAGAATAAAAGAGCACAGGGGAATGCGCTTTAAGTGGTCTCTAGCTGATTTTGTGGAGCAAGCTGAGGAAGGCTCGGTTACAGGCTGCGTCACCCACTGTTCCTAATGGCACTGAAGTCATACCTTGCCCACAGCTGGGCAGGCATTTTGAGAAATCGTATATTCCCCCATTGTTCTCAAGGGCATGCACTACAGTCACAAGCTGTTTTTAACAAAGAGTCGCTGGCTTCATTCTCACTGGAAAGAGTGGAAGATGGTGGCACGAGAGGGGATTATGAAACTAGCACTGAAATGCTTTAATCATAATTATGGCCCTACCAAATTCACAGTCTATTTTGGTCAATTTCACAGTCATACGATTTAAAAAATAATAAATGTCACGATTTCCGCTATTTCAGTCTAAAATGTCATGGTGTTGTAACTGTCGAGATCCTCACCCAAAAAGTAGTTGGTGGGGGGGAGGGATCACAAGGTTATTGTATGGAGGGTGGTGGTCCTGCTACCCTTACTTCTACTCTGATGCTGGTGGTGGCGCTGCCTTCAGAGCTGGGCAGCTGGAGAGTGGCATCTCCTGGGTGGGTGACCGCCTCTGAAGGCAGAGCCACCACCAGCAGCAGCGTGGTATGGTATTGCCACCCTTCTGTGCTGCTGTGTGCAGAGCTGGGCTTCCAGTCAACAGCCACCACTCTCCAGCCACCTACTTCTGAAGGAAGCAGTGTAGAGGTAAGGATGGCATAGTATAGTACTGCCACCCTTTCTTCTGCACTGCTGCTGGTGGGGCACTGCCTTCAGAGATGGACACTTGGCCAACAGTCTCTGCTCTCCGGCCACCCAGCTCTGAAGGCAGCGCAGAAGTGAGGGTGACAAGACTATGCCCCACCCCCAAAATAACCTTATGACTCCCTGTAACTCCCTTTTGGGTCAAGGCACCCAATCTGAGAAAGGATGGTCGGTCTCCCCCGTGAGATCTGTATATTATAGGGTAAAAGCACACAAAACAACAGATTTCACAGTCCAGGACACATTTTCCATGGCCATGAATTTGGTAGGGCCCTAATTATAATACTAAAGTTATTTCATAGTATCACTATAGGGCACAGTCATGGCTGTGTGTGTGTCTTAATTATACGTTTCCAAACCTTAAGATGTTTAGACTTTTTTTTAGTTTAATCTTTACTTTTATTTTCCAGGGTCAACAATGTTTGGTTGTAACATCCCTAAATTGTAACAGTGTAACATCCCTAAAATAACATTAACACCTAGTTTTTGCCTGGGAATATTACATGAGAAATTAAGAACGGCATCTCTCCCTAATCATTTATGTTACAAGGTTCCCAGAGACTCCTTGTCCCTCTTCAATAACTTTGCCTCCTCCTCAGTTCATCTGGATCTTTAGTACACTTTCAACTGTATGGCTATGGTAGTGACGCATGGATGTACAGTGAAGCTGTCCACAGCAATGCACTTTGCAAATTTACCCAAAACCCCCCTCAAAATCACCAAAACCTGCATATCGAGCACCATATCTTCAAATGCAAATTTTTATATGCCCAAAATTAAAAATCAAATTAAATTAAATGGACCAAATCAAAATCAAATTCACCAGAACACTCAAAAGCACTTCTCACTAAGGGCTAGTTTTATACAACTAGCCATTTTCATTGTTGCCTGCCCAAATAAAGGTCATGAGACTTTTTTTTTAACAACTTATTTTAACAATTGTTGTAGCATGTAAAAAAATGGAACCCCTTTTATAAAACGTTCTCCAATAAATCAAACAACATTTAGACAGTGACCACACCTCAGAAATTTCAGGCCAAAAGGGAAAATCTGGGAAAGATACGAGTGACTGAAAACAGGGGCTGAGAACAGAATTGGTCATACAACCTTACCTATAGTGGTTGCTGTCACTCATAAAATACTTACTAGCCAGCATCATCAGCTTAAATTCTGCACTTCACTTCACTCCTAACTACTTCCTTCTGCTGCTGTGCTAGAGTCTTATGTATTCTGCTGTTCTACAGATGCATAATACTGTATTTTTCAAGATGCTGTGGAATTCAGTGTTTGTCCCACAGAATTTTTGGTTTTGCTGCATCAGGCAGCATAAATTTTAGTTTGGGATAGCCTTGTGGGAGCTGGTGCCTGGGAAATAAACGGGGCTGCCAGGAGAGCCTAGTCAAAACCTATCTTCAGAACTAATCAGTGTTGAAGTAATCAGTGAATTTTATGTCAACAAGTATTTTCAGTTACAAACTACGGCTGTATGAGTTTGTGAGCAAGCTGGAAAGAGGGGAAGTAAAGGCTATTTCATGGCAATGGTTTAAATTAATGCTGGTGCGTAATTTAGGAGCTACTATGGTGGAATTAGGTACCATTGTTCTGCAGAATAGTCAGTGCCTTGCTCTCTGCCTGACATAAAAAAAGAAACGCCAGATCTCTCATTTGCTCGCCTCCAACTATAATTCTTTGTCAACTTCATTACAGTAAATAACTCAAAAATAAAGACATATCCACCAGAAAGAAACTGTCCCATCTTTGCAGTATGCTTAGGTTTATAATCACAGATAATTACAATATATAGGATTGCACAGTGCCCTCCCTGCTACTGTCTATAAGAATTCCAGACACAGATTAAGGACAAAAAATGGCCCGGGTGAGAACACTTACAGTATCACATACACAGGATAAAATAAACAAAATAGCAAGAAACATTAAAAACATTTTTAAAAATGAACAAGTCAGAACTGCCATCTGAAAAGATACTTATCCCTTACAGAGTCGGCATCAATTCCACCATTTGGAACAAAGACAGACACTCTCCAAGATGCCACAATTAATCCTCAGCCTGGCAGGTTAAATCACTATGTATTTCAAGTCTACATTCATTCTTCTTCTTAACATGTTAATGGACTACAATATACAGACTCAAAATTAGACTAAAATTAGCCACATTCCACATTTAGTCCACTTATAACTGCATTCCACATTTCAATGGCTGAAAAGACATTAGATAGCTATCACACTGGGTGTTTCAGAAATGACCTTTCCACTGATACGATGTGTCATAACAAATTGTAGAGGGAGTTCAAATTCTCTTCCTTCAATATATACTAGGAACACAATTGACCCATGTAACCCTATTGACTGTAATAGGGTTGGATGGATACATATAAGAGAACACATTGCCCTAATCTCTGTTTTAATATGTAATTCCTTAATGGAGGTTTATCTTGATTATTTAAAATACCTTCCATACAGAGAGATTGAAATCAGTTTGCTCAAAGAATAACCTTTGAGAATTCTATTTCATACCTCCCACCCAATGGGGTGAAACTTGATGTGCACCTTAGCCCCAAGTTGATGGAAACCTGACAGAAAACAACCAAATCTTAAATTCATTGAGTATATTTTGGATTATTAATTGTGATTCTTTAAGTAGCTTAGTAGCATCTCTTTTTTGATGATTTCCTCCACTTCTTCAAGCCAAATTCATGGTCAAGAATACATTCTTGTGATTCAGCATATGAACGGTCACGAAAACCCATTTTGCTGCTACTCCTTCTGTCACCACGATTACACATGACACCTGCTACTGTTCATTTAGTTTGGCTTACCTCTCTGTCCCTGTACTGTTCTTTTGATGCTATTTGGCTGGAGAGGATACAAGAGAAAGAGGCAGAGGTGACATAAGACTGGATCATTGACTCCTTGAGCTTTGTCTATGATAGTGCATCTCTGCATTTTCCCAGTGTAAGGTTGTGCCTTAAATGCACGATTGAACCCTACATTTTTAATATTAAATAGATCTCCATTTAGAGTTTTTAGACAAGAAAGAGATAGCTGAAAGCGCCTAGAGGGTGGCCAACTGCTTCCTGAAGTGGATAAGCTCCTGGGAATAGGAGCATTGTAAAACTGCATTTTTCCCTTCCAGCCTGATCACCTTGGAGCCGCAAATTGCCATTGGGTCTGAAACAGAAGTTGTGTCCTTTCCTTCTCACACCACATCACCAATAATAAAGATTTTGCAGGATTATATTACTTCCCTAGTTACCTCTGTGCCTCTCAATTAGGCCTCAGTAATAATTTAAGTGCATAATTCGAAGGCACTGGAGATTCAAGAGTCTCATTGACTTTAAGGTCAGAAGGGACCATTATGATCATTTAGTCTGACTTCCTACACAATGCAATACACAGAATCTCACCCACTCACTCCTGTAGTAAACCTCTAACTATGTCTGAGCTATTGACGTTCTCAAATCATGGTTTAAAGACTTCAAGGTGCAGAGAATCCTCCAGCAAGTGAATCCTCCAGCAAGTGACTCGTGCCCTGTGCTGCAGAGGAAGGCGAAAAAACTCCATGGCCTTTGCCAATCTGCCCTAGAGGAAAATTCCTTCCTGATCCCAAATATGGCAATCAGCTAAACCCTGAGCATGTGGCAAGATTCACCAGCCAGACACCAAGGAAAGAATTCTCTGTAGCAACTCAGATTCCATCACATCCAACATCCTATCACAGGCCATTGGGCATATTTGCTGCTAATAGTCAAAAATCAATTAATTGCCAAAAATAGGCTATTCTATCATACCATCTGTTCCATAAACTCATAAAGCTTAGTCATCTGGCCTGGATGGGAAAGTGGGCATTATACCCTTTGGCTGGTTTTTTTTCAGCTAGATAAATTCAAACTGGATATAAGGCACAAATTGTAACAGTAAGTGTAATTAACCAATAGAAGAGCTTATCAAGTGATATGGGTAGATTCTTTATCATTTAAATCAAGACTGGATATATTTCTAAAAAAGTATACACTACTTAATTCAAAAGCTGTAGGTCTTGATTCAAGAATTACCGTATACATTTGATCATAAGCCGGTTCATTTATAAGGAAGCCCACCCAAGATGGATAAGTAAAAACTGAAAAATTTTATGACCCATTCATAAGCCAACTCTGTAATTCAGGGGTCGGCAGACTTCGGCTCCTGGGCGATCAGGATAAGCCGCTGGTGGGCCGAGATGGTTTATTTAACTCAAGTGTCTGCAGGCACGGAGGTAAACCTAAGTAAACAAAGTGTCTCTGCCCACCAGCAGCTTACCCTGATGGGCCGGGACAGCAACAGGTGGAGAAATCTGTGGGAGCGGGGAGAAGCTGGGGGTCAGAGGAGTAACCTCTGTAACCACCTCCACATGACCCCACCCATAGCCCAGAACCCCACACTCTCCCCATCCCATCCCTTCCCTTCCCACCTTAGCTGGAGCGGGCCAAGGGAGGATGTCTCTGGCCTGGCCAGAGCTGCTCTGGCAGGCTGGGTGGTGCGGCCGCAGCCTGCTTCAGAGGGCAGGACCGGGCAGTGCGGCCACAGCCTGCCAGCCCCGGAGCAGCAGCTGCTTCGGAGGCTTGGGAGACAGCAGCATGGCCAGAAATGAAGAGACTCTGGCCCCACCTCTTTCCTGCTGGCTGGGGTGCCTCTCCTTGCCCCATCTGTTGGGCGGGAAGGGCTGTGTCCCACCTCTCCCTCTCTATACCCATTCTTAAGCCGACCCCCTTTTCTTTTGCTTCCCTTTTTTACTAAAAATTTTTGGCTTATGAACGAGTATATACGGTACTATTTAAAATTCTACGGCCTCCGTAATACAGGAGGTCAGACTAGATGATCATAATGGTCCCTTTTGGCCTGAAAAAAAAATCTATGAATTTACTAGCAAAGAGGCTATTTGCAGAGTTGTTGTATCCATGTTGGTCTCAGGATATGAGAGAGACAGGTTAGGTGAAATAATATCTTTTAATGGACCGGCTTATGTTGGAGGAAGACACAAGCTTTCAAGCTGGACAAAGCTCTTCTCTAGTCTCCAAAGACCTAGAAAAGAGCTTTGTGTGAGCTCAAAAGCTTGTATCTCTCACCAACAGAAGTTGGTCCATTAAAAAATATTACTTCACCCATGCCGTCTCTCTTAGAAAAAAAATAATCATTCAGCCATGGATTATTTTATTTTCAGGGAATGGTAGCAGTATTATTGCAGTCTTTTAATCTTTATAAATTAACTGAAAACCATTTAGAATATTTTAAACACACTACTCTGCTGTTTTTCTTCCTTTTACTTGGTGTTTGAACTGTTAATATTACCTGGGATTTTTTGGTGGGGAGGGAAGGACAGATCTTATTAGTTAACTGGCAGAGTGCTTTCAATCTCTCATTATGCTTCTTGCTACATTTTGCTTGACATTAATACATCTATATTTTCACGGCTTTTTGTTTTAATGAGTATATGAATGGTGCACTATGCATTTCAGTTTGTTTAATTCTGAACATACTTGTACACATGAAATTCTACCTTCCATCCTTTTATGAAGTGTAAATTGGATTGTCGGCCTCATTTATAGAATCATGGAAAATGGGGAAAACAGTAACTGTTGTTCTTCGAGACGTGTTGCTCATATCCATTTCAATTAGGTGTGTGCTCGCTCAACATGCACAGCTGCCAGAAGATTTTTATCCTAGCAACCCCCGCTGGGTTGGCTATGGAGCCCCCTGGAGTGGCACCTTCATGGCGCTGGATATATACAATAGCCGACCCGGCACCCCCCTCAGTTCCTTCTTGCCAGAGACTCCGACAGTGGGGAAGGAGGGTGGGTTTTGGAATGGATATGAGTAACACATCTCGAAGAACAACAGTTACTGCGTAAGTAACCCCGTTTTCTTCTTCGAGTGATTGCTCCTATGTATTCCAATTAGGTGACTCCCAAGACTTACCTAGGCGGTGGGGTCGGAATGATGGACCACTGATTGTAGCATCGCTGATCCGAAGGCAGCATCCTCTGCAGACTGCTGCACCAACGCGTAGTGTGAGGCGAAGGTATGGACTGAAGACCATGTGGCAGCTCTACAGATTTCCTGGAGCGGGACTTGAGCCAGGAAAGCCGCTGAGAACGCCTGCGCCCTGGTAGAATGAGCGGTAAACGGCTTGACCAGGGAACCAGCTAGCTCATAACAGGTGCGGATGCACGCGGTGATCTATGAAGAAACGTGCTGGGTGGAAACCGGTAGGCCTTTCATACGGTCCACTATTGCCATGAAGAGTTCGGATGATTTCCTGAACGGTTTTGTACACTCAATGTAAAAGGTGAGCACCCTATGGACGTCTACAGTGTGCAGATGCTGCTCTTGTCTTGAGGCATGAGGCTTAGGATAGAACAC
Source organism: Dermatemys mawii (assembly GCA_007922305.1). NCBI lineage: Eukaryota > Metazoa > Chordata > Testudines > Dermatemydidae > Dermatemys > Dermatemys mawii. Next base: position 236,024 of record ML677371.1, on the reverse strand, counting down.
TGGAAGAAATATCTCCTGGTTCATGTGGAATACCGACACTACTTTTGGCAGGAAAGCAGAGTGAGGTCTCAGCTGCACTTTGTCCTTGTGAAAGACGGTGTAAGGGGGCTCTGAAGTTAGCGCCCTGATCTCCGATACCCTTTGCGCCGAAGTTATTGCGACCAGGAACACCGTCTTCCATGACAGGTACAAAAGGGAACAAGTGGCCATTGGCTCGAATGGGGGCCCCATAAGACGGGACAGGACTAAGTTTAAGTCCCATGAGGGGACCAGTTGGCACATCTGAGGGTACAAGCGGTCTAGGCCTTTAAGGAATCCGGTGACCATCGGGTTTGAGAACACCAATTGATCAGAGACCCCTGGGTGGAATGCAGAAATTGCCGCCAGGTGCACCCTAATTGTGGACAGTGCCAAACCTTGTTGTTTGAGATGAAGTAAATAGTCCAGAATGAGTTGGACAGGAGTGCATCGTGGAGAGGTGCTCTTCTGTGTGCACCAGTAGGAGAAGCGCCTCCACTTTGCTGAGTAAATGATTCTAGTGGACAGCTTCCTACTTCCTAAGAGGATCTGCCGGACAGGACTAGAGCAGAGACGCTCTGCCTCTGTTAGCCACGGATTTTCCATGCTGTGAGGTGGAGCGACGGCAGATCCGGGTGACGGAGGCGGCCGTGGTCCTGAGAGATTAAGTTCGGCCAGGTCGGGAGAGTTATCAGGGTCTCCATTGACATTTCCAGGAGCAAGGTGTACCAATGCTGCCGGGGCCATGCCGGCGCGACCAGAATTAAGTGAGCACCTTCCCGTTGGGCCTTGAGCAGGACCTTGTGTACAAAGGGGAATGGGGGAAAGGCGTACATCAGCTGACCTTCCCATGAGAGGAGGAAGGCGTCCATCAGGGAGTCGGGAGAGCCCCCCCGAGCGAGCAAAACTGTTAGCACTTCCGGTTGGTATTGGTGGCAAAGAGGTCGATCTGGGGAGTCCCCCACCTTAGGAAGATTGAATGAATAACGTCTGGGCAAATCGGCCACTCGTAGGACCAAAAGGATCTGCTCAGGTGATCTGTGAGTGTGTTCTGGAGCCCTGGAAGAAAAGACGCCACTGGGTAAATGGAGTGGGCTATGCAGAATTTTCAGAGAAGAACCACTTCATTGCACAGGGGGGAGGAGCGAGCCCCTCCCTGCTTCTTGATGTAAAACATGGCTGTTGTATTGTCTGTTAGAACTGACACACAGTGGCCCTGAAACTGGCTCTTGAATGTCTGGCACGGTAGGTGGACAGCCTCTAGTTTCTGAACGTTTATGTGCAATGCCAGGTTGGCCAATGACCTTAGGCCCTGAGTCCTGGTGTTTCCCAGGTGGGCACCCCAACCAAGCGATGAAGTGTCCGTCACCAACAACATGGAGGGGTGGCGGGCATGGAAGGGAAGACCTTCGCAGACCAGAGACTGGTCCTGCCACCATGTTAGGGAGGACAGGACTGGCTCGGGGATTGTGACCAGCATACTTAGGCTGGCCCGACCTGGTTGATACACCTTTGACAGCCAAGACTGAAAGGGATGTAGACACAGTCTGGCGTAATGGGTGATGTATGTGCACGAGGCCATGTGACCCAGTAGACCCAGGCACGTACGCACCGTCGTAGTCGGGAAGGTCTGAAGGTTTGATATAATTGCCGACATTGCGTGGAATCGGGCGAGGGGGAGAGATGCTCTCGCCATAGTAGAGTCCAGTACAGCGCCTATGAATTCCAGCTTCTGCTTGGGTTCTAAGGCTGACTTCTCCAAGTTGAGCAGTATGCCCAGCCTGCAGAACATAGCCATGGCCAACTGCACGTGGGACTGGACTTGCTGTCTGGATTTGCCCTTGATGAGCCAATCGTCTAGATATGGGAACACTGTCACTCTCCTTGTGCAGAGGAAAGCTGCAACCACGGCCATGCACTTAGTGAAGACCCGCGGTGCCATGGAGAGGCCGAATGGAAGGGCCGTGAACTGATAATGATTCTGGCCTGCTACGAAGCATAAAAAGCGTCTGTGAGGTGGGAAGATGGCTATGTGGAAGTACGCTTCCTTCATGTCGAGGACGGCGTACCTGTCCCCCAGATCCAGAGAGGGAATGATAGACCTCAAGAAGACCATGCAGCACTTCAACTTTATCATGTACTTGTTGAGTTCCCGCAAGTTGAGGATGGGCCTTTGTCAGGATTGCCTCCCCACTCTGAACTCTAGGGTACAGATTTGGGGACCTGCATGAAAAAAGGAAATAACCCCCCAAACTAAGTTACCAGCATGGGTTAAAATGTTTTCCCCAGAACACAACTTCTTCTGTGTCTGGAACTGATATGCTGCCACCACCCAAACTTACTAATTCCAAAACTAGGATAAAAGGGAAGTTTGGGGACCCTTCTTTCCCTTTCCACAAAACCCCCAAACTTATTCCCTCCCTGGGAAGCTTGAGGGAAAAACCTCGCCTGAGCCTGCGAGACATGCCCAATCCAAAACCAAGATCTTACACCAGGGAAAACAAGCAGTCAGATTCTTAAAAGAAAGATTTTAATAAAAGAAAGAAAAAGAAAGGAATAAATCCCTTATAACCATCAACAGAACAGCATCTACCATAATCAACAACAGAATTAAGAAATCAAACCTCTCCCACTGTGGATATCTCTGCTGAGTCTTACAATATCAAGTAGCACCCAGCCAACACTCACCACTGAGAACCTTTCAAATGATAAAAAAACAGATTAAACTTACTATTTGACTACCTTACTTGTTACTGGATAGAAAGCTTATAGTTACAGTAAAAGAAACAGGTGTGGTTCATCTCATAGCCAAGCTGAACAGAGAGACTCCGGAGAGAGAACACAAAACCAAAATCCTTTGTCTCTTGAGGAATTTCTCATTGGTCAGTTGCCCACTTCTCCGGTTACCTTTAGCTTAACCCCTTACAGGTAAACAGTAATTCTAGGCTACTTCGTACTTATGACAGCCTTAGACCCCCTTTTGCCTTGGGGATTAAAATGTAACAAGAGTAAAACCCTCGGCCCTTGAGCTCCACTGGAACCTCTTCTATAACCCCTATAGACAAGAGGGAACGTACCTCTTGTAAGAGGAGCTGCTTGTGAGAAGGGTCCCTGAAGAGAGATGGGGAGAGTGGGTTGGAGGGAGAGGAAGAAGAAAACTGGAGAGAATATCCCCTTTCCACTGTGCGCAGTACCCAGCCATCCAAGGTTATTGAGGACCAAGCATGGAGAAAATGGGTTAGACGTTGATAAAAGGCGAGGGAAGGATCCGGATCGAGACATGGTATACCATCCTCAACAAAAACTTCAAAAGTTTTGCCTCGGTCCCAGAGAGGGACTATTGGGCCCTTGAGGTTGCCCCTGGTTCTGTCGAGGGGCTGAGTGTCGCCTGCACCCACACTCCCAGCACCTGGAGAAATCTGGTCTGGGCCTGGGAGAGGGGTAAGGGCGCTGAGGCCTGAAAGGGTGTCTCTGAGTGACCGGGGTATGCATCCCCAGAGACCTCATTATTGCCCTGGAGTCCTTCAGGGACTGAAGCCTAGAGTCTGTCTTTTCAGAAAATAATCCTGTGCCCTTGAAAGGAAGGTCCTGCAGTGTTTGCTGGACTTCCGGTGGTAGGCCCGATCCCTGCAACCAGGAGATGCGCCTCATTGCCACCTCGGAAGCCAAAGTATGTGCAACTGAGTCAGCAGAGTCCAGAGAGGCCTGGAGTGATGTCCTGGCCACCTTCTTCCCTTCGTCTACGAAGGCAGCGAACTCATCCCTGGACTCCAATGAACTAATTCTTAAAATTTTAACATGAAGTTCCATGAATTGAAGGCATAGCGGCTGAGCAGGGCTTGTTGGTTCGCCACTCGAAGTTTCAGGCCATCGGCCGAACAAATTTTTCAGCCAAATAGGTCCAGGCACTTGGCCTCCTGTGCCTTTGGCGCTGAAGCCTGCTGCCCATGCCGCTCCTTCTCATTTACTGCCAAGACTATCAGGGAACAGGGAGGAGGATGTGTATACAAATATTCACAGCCCTTGGCTGGAACAAAGTATTTTCTTTCAACCCCCCTTGCTGTTGGCGCAACAGATGCTGGGGATGCCATAGTGTTCTAATGTTGTTCTGTATGGTGCGGATAAGGGGCACAGCCACCCTTGTTGGCGCACCTGCAGATAAAATATCAACTATGGGATCCTCCGGTTCGATGACTTCCTCCGCTTGGAGGTTCATCTCCTTGCAACCCGCCTGAGGAAGTCCTGGTGTGCGGCGAGGGGGACCAGAGATAGTAGTAGCTGCGACAGCCTCATCGGGAGAAGATCCCGAGGAGAGGCCAGGTGCCAGGCCTTCCAGTGCCTCCTCTGCCTGGTGCAGTTCAGGAACTGGGGCATCCGCTGCGTGCGTTGGCTGTACTGAGTGTACACCAGAGGACATGGGGTCCGCTGGATTCGGGGGAGGATGACCCAGCACAGCCTCAGGGACCCGTGGCTCTGATGAAAGCCTGGAGGACCTGGAAGGAGCCCCTTGCGCCTGGTGATAGGCCCACAGGGTCCAAAATGGCCACTGGGACTTGTCCTGGCCCGAGCTCTGGCCTAAGTCCTGCCAACAACCATCCGCCTCTCCCTCTGTATATGATAACTGCTCCAGTCTCGAGCCCCCATCAGAGCGAGAGGCTGATCGGGAGGGCCACAGTGGAGCTGTGGCCCTTCTACCAGGGGATGGGTGGCGGACTACTCTCAGCGACCGATGTTGTGGAGATCTGCGATGGAGCGACTTGGACCTGTGCCTGGAATCCGAACGTCAGCTGCTCTGGTACCGTGAGCCAGACCTTGATTGAGAATAGGGGTGGCGTCAGTACCGGTGTGAGCTGCGTCTCATAGAATGCTGCCTCGAGCGGAGTCCGGAGAGCGACCAGTGCCTGGATTCCTCCTGGTGCCCAGATGTTGTCTGGTGCTGTGGCGATGTCCGGTGCCGGGAGCCTGATCAGCGCCGAGATGTTGATCAGCGCGAAGAGATGGAACGGTGCCAGGACTCAGATCGGCGCCGAGATCCGGAACAGGCACTGGACCGCGATTGGTGCTGGGACTCCAGATATGGCGCCGGGGCCTGGGGAAGGGCAGGTTTCCCCCTTGATGGTACCGCCCTCACTGGCACCTGAGTTGCTGCTTGAATAGGAGCCGGCTCCGTGAGTGCAATGAGGTGCAATGCAATGCCGCATTGAAGATAGCTGCGGTCGAAGGCAGGCACTGCTCAACCAACACCATAGGTGGGGAGCCCAGGTGAGCTGAACTCAATGGCATCTCTGTTGGGGCCGGAGTCAACGGCGCCGTGGTCTGACCCAGTGGTCTCGGGCGATCCACAGGTAGACGCGGGTCCGATGCTCCATAGCCGACCTTGCGGGGGTTGCTAAGGTAAAAATCTTCCAGCAGCCGTGCACGCTGCGCGAGCACACACCTAATTGGAATGCATATGAGCAATCACTCGAAGAAGAAGTTCAGGTTTGGAAGAGACCTCAGGAGGTCATCTAGTTCAACCACCTGCTCAAAGCAGGACCAATACCAAATAAATCATCCCAGCTAGGATTTTGTCAAGCAAGGCCTTAGAAACCTCTCAGGCTGGAGATTCTGCCACTTCCCTAGGTAACCCATTCCAGTGCTTCACCACCCTTCTAGTGAAATAGTGTTTCCTAATATTCAGTGTAGACCTCCCCCACTGAAATTTAAGACCATTGCGCCTTGTTCTGTCATCTGCCTCCACTGAGAACAGCTGAGCTCCATTCTCTTTGGGACCTCCTTTTAGGAAGCTGAAGGCTGCTATCAAATCCCCCCTCACTCTTCTCTTCTGCAGACTAAACAAGTCCACTGCCCTCACCTATCCTCGTAAGTCATGTGCCCCAGCCGCCTGATCATTTTTGTTTCCTCTGCTGAACTCTCTCCAATTTGTCCACATACTTTCTCTAGTGGTGGCCCCAAAATTGGATGCAATGCTCCAGATGTGACCGAATAAAGGGGGATAATCACTTCTCTCAATTTGCTGTCAATGCTCCTACTAATACAGCCCAATATGCCATTAGCCTTCTTGGCAACAAGGACACACTGCTGACTCAGCCAGCTTCTCATCCACTATAATCCCCAGCCTGTAGCGGTGCATGGGATTTTTCTGTCTTAAGTGCAGGACTCTGCACTTGATGAACCCCATCAGATTTCTTTTGGTTCAATCCTCCAATTTGTCTAGGTCACTCTGGAGCTTATCCTGACCCTTCACCATGTCTAACTCTTCCCCTACCCCCAGATTAGTGTCATCTGTGAACTTGCTGAGGGTGCAATCTATCTCATCATCCACATCTTTAATTAAGATGTTGAACAAAACTGGCCCCAGGACCGACCCCGGGGTACTCTGCTTGATACTTGCTGCCGAAAAGATGTCAAGCTGTTGATCACTACCCATTGAGCCAGCAATCTAGCCAGCTTTCTATCCACCTTATAGACCATTCATCCAATCCATACTTTTTTAACTTGCTGGCAAGAATACTGTGGGAGACCATATCAAAAGCTTTGCTAAAGTCAAGATACATCATGTCCACTTCTTTCCCCTCACCGAGAGTCAGTTATCTCATCATGGAAGGCAATCAGGTTGGTCAGGCATGACTTGCCCTCGGTGAATCCATTTTGACTGTTCTTAATCACCTTCCTCTCCTCCAAGTGCTTTGAAATGGTTTCCTTGAGGACCTGCTCCATAATTTTTCCAAGGACTAAGATGAGTCTGTAGTTTCCTGGATCCTCCTTCCCATTTTTTAAAGATGGACACTATATTTGTCTTTTCCAATCATCTGGAACCCCCAGATCACCATGAATTTTCAAAGATAATGGCCAATGGCTCTGCAATCACATCAGCCAATTGCCTCAGCACCCTGGGATGCATTTGATCTGGACCCATGGATTTGTGCATGTCCAGCTTTTCTAAATAGTCCTTAACCAGTTCTTTCACCACTGAGGGCTGCTCATCTCCTCTCTGTACTATGTTGCCCAGGACAGCAGTGTGGGAGCTGACCTTGTCTGTGAAGACTGAGGCAAAAAAAACATTGAGCACTTCAGTTATTTCCACATCATCTGTCACTAGGTTGCCTCCCCCATTCCATAAGGGTCCCACACTTTCCCTGATCTTTTTCTTGTTGCTAACCTCATCTTGTAGAAACCCTTCTTGTTACTCTTCACATACCTTGCTAGCTGCAACTCCAGTTGTGTGTTAGCTTTCGTGATTACATCTCTGCACGCTCAAGCAATAATTTTATACTCTTCCCTAATAATCTTACCAAGTTTCCATTTCCCTTAGGCTTCCTTTTTGTGTTTAAGCTCACCAAAAATTTCACTATTAAAGCAAGCTGGTCGCCTGCCATATTTGCTGTTCTTTCTGTACATCGGGATGGTTTGTTCCTGCACCCTCAATAAGGCTTCTTTAAAATACATCCAGCTCTCCTGGACTCCTTTCCCCCTCATATTAGCCTTCCAGGGGATCCTCCCCATCAGTTCCCTAAGGGAGTCAAAGTCTGCTTTTCTGAAATCCAGGGTCCGTATTTTGTTACTCTCCTTTTGAGAGGATCCTGAACTCCACCGTCTCATGGTCACTGCTACCCAGGTTGCCACCCACTTCTTCTCCCCCCACCAATTCTTCCCTCTTTTTACGCAGAAGGTCAAGAGGAGAACAGCCCCTTGTTGGTTCCTCCTGTAGTTGCACCAGGAAGTTGTCCCCAACACTCTCCAAAAACTTCCTGGTTTGTCTGTGGCCTGCTATATTGCTCTCCCAGTAGATGTCAGGGTGACTGAAGTCCCCCATTACAACAAAGGCCTGTGTTCTGGAAATGTCAGTTAATTGTCTGAAGAAAGCCTCATCTACCTCCTCCTCCTGCTCTGGTGGTCTATAGCACATGCACACCACGACATCACTCTTGTTGCTCTCGCTTCTAAACTTAACCCAAAAACTGTCAACAGGCTTTTCTCACCTTTCTTACTGTGGCTCTGAGTAGTCATAACGCTCTCTTACATATAGTGCAAATCTTCCACCTTTCCTCCCCTTACTGTCCTTCCTGAACAGTTTATACGCGTCCACAATAGTGCTGCAGTCATGTGAGCTACCCCACCAAGTCTCTGTTATTCCAATGACTTAATTTGCTCAGTTTTCTTTTCTACCATCACTGATCCATTCTGTGCACACTCAGTGCACATTTTTGCATAAAGGAAAACAGTTAATTGGTTGTATTAATAAATCATGTGTCTTCTCATATTCACATGATATTTCAATTTTTCCACTGAAGTTGATTTACAAATAAATATCTTTTTGCAGGTCTCTCAAATAATTGTGTAATTGTACAGATTCCTTTTGAGAACCCATCATGTTTCTCAGTAGTGAGCCTCTTGACAAGAAAGCAGAAGATTGAAATTCAAATGCTTCAGTCTCCAAAGGACAGTTTCCTTAGAGACCATTTGGCCTTACTTCAGAAATGGTCTCTGCATCAACACTGTCACACTCCTAGAATCGCATTATTAAATAGCTGGGGATGAATGCACGTACAATGTCCATTCACATTATGCATTCCCATATGGACTTCAGCCTCTATGTTTTTTTCAAATATGGCTTTTCTAATTATCTTGCCATATGATATTTTCCATCCTCTATATATACAGCTGAATTCACCTCTGAGGAAGACCAATACAAATAAAATGGCATTGGAAATAGGAAACGAAAACTTGGTGATGCGAAGACTTTTCAGTCTGTGCTGAGCAAAAAGAATTTTAGCTGTACTGCATGTACATATGGTTTGGAAGTTCACAGAACTGTCTAATGCCCTAAATTGTGTTATACTTAAAATGAATACACTGAAGTGAATGTGTAAAATTTGCATTGTGAGGTTACAAGTTTGTATATCAGTGACTTTAGATTAGATTTGCTCAGTTTACAAACTCTTCTCAAACAGCAATCCCTGCAAACTCAGTTCTCAGAGTCAGGCTGAGTTCCCTTTTTTTTTAAGTATGAACATAAGTAATACAGATTCTGCAGGGCCAAATTAAGCACTCATTTAAATCCTTAAAATGCCTGTGTCTTCAAATTATGCACTTAAATTATCACTGAGTACTGAATGACACAGATGTAACCAAGGGCATCACTTGCCCAGGAAAATCTTCTTTTACGGGTGATGTCGGGTGAGAAGGAAAGGGCCCATCTTATGTTTCAGACCAAGGGAGAGTTTGCAGAGATGACAATTAGAAAAAACACAACATTTTTTTACTTGTGCATTTAGCATATTTATTATGGAAATCATTGAGCCATAAACATTGGGCCCCATCATGACAACTGTATAGTCACTTTCAGAGCAGAATTGCACTTATGGCCTCCAGAGGCAAAGAAGAATGATAGCTATTTCATTCAGCAGCTCAGTCTAACAATACAACCAGGACAAAGCTATTTGAAACTACTCAAGCACAAGATGAAATCTTCTACAGCAGGGTATTGAATGACACTGACACAAAACATACAAGCATTACACTTTCAGAATTATCATTGGCAGATTATTGATCCTGAGGGTAGGACTTTGTTACCAAACAGTTTCTCAAAGCTAGGTGATCCTCTAGGGCTGCCACCCATCCTGGTTTTAAATGGACACTCAATTTTTTGCTCCTGTGCCATAGGGTTGCCATGTGTCTGGCTGAAAGTCATGGCAACCCTAAGTAGCACCCAAACAAAATGTCCCGTTACTGTGGGTTGGGGAGAGGTGCCAGGTCATTAGCCCACACTCGGCCCTGCTCAGCCAGGGTTGCCTACTACATGCAGGCAGGCTCCTTGAAACTTGAGAGGAGTCAGAGAAGGGGTCAGAGCCTTGGGAGAAGAGGCAGGGCAGGGGCAGGGCCTCGGGGTCTGGTTACCAGCAATTAGAAAGTTGGCAACCCTACCCTCTGATTATCACCTATATCAGGGGTCTCTAAACTTAGCCCAGGGGCTGTATCCGGCCTGCAGTTAATCTATCCGCCCCCCTAGCTGAGCAGGCACGTGGAGAAGCCGCTGCTGCCCGCCCCGCGTGAGCTGTAGCCGGCAGTCCCATGTGCAGAGGGGTGAGTGCCCCCGCGGTGTGGCTGGAGGAGCAAAGGGGGTGAGTCGCGGCAGCGGCCGGAGGAGCAAAGCGGGAGTGGGGGCACAGCAGCGGCCTGTGAAGCTCCTTCAAAAATCTAATATGGCTCTCATCTCAAAAAGTTTGGAGACCCCTGACCTATACCACAAGTAGTTCAGTTTCAATGGTATCTAGAGAATGTTTCAAACACATATCACCTTGAATAGCAGATCTGGAGGGAAGCAGAAGAGACTGCCCCATTTCCTGCTCACCACCAATACATGAAGTCATAGAAACTGCATTTGGAATTGCAGGAAAGCAAGAAAGATCACACGTCTGCCTCCTCATTCTCAAACACCTCTCAGTTTATTGGCAAAGATGCCAGAGCCCAAAAAACTCTGCTATAACCCTGAAGGAGGGTCCTGCTGCAACACTGCTCCTTCACTTGCCAACTGCATCTATAAGCGGCAATGTGCAGTGCTAACAGGTCCCTGACCAAGCATTGCTTCGTAAATATAATATACCGCTTGGCGTTGCTATTGGACACTATGAAAAAACGAGTAGAGCTGTTCAGGAACTGGAAATTTTGTTCCATGGAAATTCTGACATAAAAAAAAATCAGAACAAAAGAGTCAAAAATTTCCTGCAAAAGAAAAATTTAGAAAAATTCCAGATAAGGACCATAAAAAACATTTTGTTTCAACAGTATCACAACGTTTCCTTTAGATATTTGTAGAAAAATATTAATACAATTTATATTAATATACAGTATATTTATCTAAAATATTAATTTTTTATACAAATTTAAATGCATTCACAGGATAGTCACAATGGAACATTATAAGTTTTTCCCCTCAAAAGCTTTTGTCAATATCAGTATGTTCCCATGCAGCTTTTTAATTTTGACTAAATTGAATTTTTGGGAGGAATAGTGTTCTGTTGAAAAAAAAATGACCATTTATAACATTGGCTACCTTTCCCAGTAAAATAAATATTCATGTGCTACCATGTGAAGCCATTTGTGCATTGCTTAGGCTGAAATGTAACCTTCCAGACTTCTAGAGGGCATAATTGTACTTCAAAAAAAATGTATGTAACCTCTCATTCACTAGAAAACTGTTCATTTAATGCACATAAAATATGACTCAGCCCATTGAGAAAGCCTTCTATAAAGCAGCTGTAATTCTTCCTTAATTATCAGGTTTCCAGTGTTATATTCTGGAATAATTATATGCTATTTCAGCATGTGCAAGAGTACAGTCAGAAATTTTATTGTAATTCCCTTGGAAACAAATATTCTTGCTCCAGTAGAATTCATCCAGTGCAATTTCCATGGACAGGAAAAAGAAATGCTGTTGGCGGCATGTTCTTAACCAACATGCAGTTTCCACTGCCTTGTATTTTGTTCTCAATTGCATCATCATTAGGGCCCCAAACATTGCTCCTAATAATAAGGATAAAAAATATATATATTTCCATACAGATCCCCTATCTGCTATTGAATCAATTGCATGATGTTATTTCCTGTACTCCCTGCAGTAGGAAACCTTATCCAGTTGAGAACTGATCTTTTTTCTCTGCAAAGGGTTGAAAAGCTATCTCACCACAAAATTTGTCCAGTTTTTTATTGCATATCGACTGTCACATTGGTCAAGACAGAATTTTAAATTCTCTCTGCAATATCTTTAGAGGAAGAAAAGAAAGAAAAGAAAATGGTAGAAAAGAAAATGGTTCTGATCTCCAGATAGTAATCTCAATAAATTATTGGCATTAGCAAGATCTATTGATTTCTGGTATTTCATACAAAACGTATCAAATAAAAACCACAGAATGTTATAGTATAAATAGTATGATTAATGCCCAAACATACAGCTAATCTCTATATATGCCTGACTTTGGCCAAGAAATGCCAGCAGGGGCTTATGACTGACAAGAAAGGTAAAATTTGGACTGTATAAGAACACATTGAAATTTTGCAACCCAAAAGTCAATAGCCAGGGTCCCTTTTTGAATAGATCTTCAGGATTAAGTGATAGATATTTAAGGTTTGGGATAAACTATTGCATTTATCATGGAGCTAGGCAAGTGTGCTCGCTAAAGAAGACATTGCCAGTTTCATTTAGTAATAGGAATAGATGTTCTTATTTGGCATTAACCTGCTAGTACATGTGTTTCACAGGCTGCAACTTCAATACTGTTCGGGGCTTCTTAAGCTATGGTAAGTATGATGGGGCAAATTAACTCAGGGGTGGTAGAGTGGATTATATGATTTGGTCAGAAATGAAGTTTTCTTTCCTTATTAGTTCCAATGTATTTGGCTAAACTTATCAGTGAAGTACACTGACAGCTCTTCCCACCAACTGATGGCTGAGTTCATTGTCTGAGCTATGCAGGCATGCTTGATATACTAGTTCACTATGCAGAATGGTTCTGCTAGCCATGATTCTACTGTCTTGATTTAAGAGAATTACAAGGCTCTTATTCTGTCAATTACTGCAGTGGCATGTAAGTGCAGAATTGTTTCTGCAGTTGGCAAATGTTGGCAGACTCTTTTGTGCCATTGGCATTCTAAACATTCTGCCTGAACACTTCATCTGCCATAATTCATCACATTTTCAGACACATATTACTTAATAAATGGATTATTTTAAGGTGATGTTTCCCACTTTTACAGGGATTGAGAAAATTAGAGTCTTTTTGTCTTTCATTTTCTGTTTATTATGGGCCTTGGGAGGAATTTTTATTGAATGAGAAGAGGTAAAGGGGTACATTCAGCAGCAGAACAGCCAATTCTAAAATGCATAAATGTTATTTTTATTTTGTTATAATTGACCTTGCAACACTGAATAAATTTGGCTTAAGAAATCCAAATAGCCTTGAGTTCTTAGTATTGTAATGCTTCCCAAAGAGAAAAAACCCCCACACATGTATTAGATCACCATAACAATTAATACCTTAATCCTGAAAGGTGGTCCATGCATTAGAACATAACAGCCATACTGTGTCAGACCAAAGGTCCATCTAGCCCAGCATCCTGTCTTCTGACAGTGGACTATGCCAGGTGCCCCAAAGTGAATGAACAGAACAGGTAATCATCCTCCATTGTGATCCATCCTCCATTGTCCAGTCCCAGCTTCTGATAAACAGAGGCTAGAAACACCATCCCTGCCCATCCTTGTTAATAGCCATTAATGGACCATCCTCCATGAATTTATCTAGTTCTTTATTGAACCCAGTTATAGTCTTGGCCTTCACAACATCTTAAAATCAATTAGGCATTGTGACACTGAACACAGCACTTAAACACCTTTCAAAATGTGGGTCTTAGAGACTTTGGGAACTTCCCTTGAATCTCTGTCATCCTTCCCATTATAACCCCCCCCTACAGAACAAAAGGCAATTTGCCTTGGAGAAAGAGCTCCAGATATTTGTATTGTTGTTTCTGCTGCAACACCGAGGATTCTCCAGTTCTCCACTCCAACTATTCAAGCATTTGAATTAAAGTTATATATTTTGATTTCCAAATTTGATTAATAAGTAGAATTTACCAGTTAGAAAATAGGCCCTTCTGTCTGAAGTCTGAGTGGTTAATCATTCCCTGGTGATGAGGGAAGGACCAAGCAGCAAAGAGTTGGTTTAAAAAGTCACTTGCTAAGTGAACTCAAGAGCCAGGAACAGTAGCAGCTAATAGGAGAGCTTCTGAGAGAGTAGTTCTAGCTGTAACCTTTGGCCTTGAAAGGAGAAGGATTCAGGGAGCGGTGTGTTTGGTCCATCAGTGGGTAGTTTGTTAGATTGTTAGTTGTTCTTTGTGTTCTATGTTGTTCTATGTCAGGCTGCATAGGTGGACCATGGGCCGCTGAGTAAACCCTGGGAACTTTGATCAGTGTCTTGCTAAAAAACTGTAAAGCTCTAGCCCTTGGAGATTTGATTGGCCCAGCTGTTTGAAGTCCGACTGGTTAATTTCTCCCTGGTAGTGAGTGGAGGACTGGTATAAAAAGTCACTTGCTTGACGAACTCGAGAACTATGAACACAGGCATTCAACAGGACAGTTTCAGAGGGAGTTTTCAGAGACTGTCAGAGGCTCAGTACTACATGTTCTGTCAAGATGGCCAGTGATGGAACAGTGTGGTGACCTACAATGGATGTGCCATATTCTCTTTCCTGGCTGAAGATGAAAGAGACTCCTGTACATGAAGGTAAAGTTGGTGGCCATGCTGGAGGAAGAGATTATTTGATAGGAGGGGTAAATTGAGACCCTACTAAGAATTAGAGAAGCTAAGGAGTTCCCAGACAACCAAGTTTGGGAAGCACCAGTATCCCAGGTTCAAGAAAGAATGGAGCCAACGATAAAAGAATCATGAGAGAGGAAGTCAGAAAGGAAACTTGGCAGTTCATAACCACCAGAGGCAAGAGGTGGTATCCTACACAGCTGGAGACAGATGAGAATAGGAAGACTGTGGCCACCAGAGAAAAGAGAAGCAGGAAGAATTCACACAGCTAGAAGTTTCAAATAGATACCAGGACCTCAACATGGAATCTATGGAAGATCTCCCTCAGGATCCAGCACGTCCAAAGGAACTGAGAAATATACAAGACCCATGTCAGCCCAACCTGTAAGAAAACGAGGCTTACCTGCAAAGTGTTATCCAACCATCCCAGGAAGACAGATAGCCCCTGTTGGAGATTCAACACTCAGAAAAACATCCTACAAGGGACAGGTAGACAGCAGAATGGTGTCCTGCCTTTCTAGAGCCAAGACATGAGATGTTACTCTAAGATTGGACAGGCTTCTGAAGTAGACAGGTGAGGACCCACTGGTGAAAGTTCATACCAGTACAAATGACACAGCATTGCAGGATATCTCACAGGTAATAGCTGACTCCAGGGAACTCTGAAGTGTGCTGAAGAAGAAGAATGTCCAAGCCATCTTCGCTGAGATCCTTCCTGTCCCTCAAGCCAAAGACGACAGAATACAGAAAATTCTGGAGTGAATTGCTGACTAGGTAAGTGATGTAGAGTGAAGTGCTTTGGTTTTGTGGAACACTGGTCCAACTTCTATGTGGAGTGGGGACTGTATAGTTTGGATGGCTTCCATTCAGTAGAAGAGGGACCAATCTCCTTGGGGACAGAGTGGCTAGAATAGTCAGCAGAGAGTTAAACTAATAGCAAAAAGGGAGTGTGAAAAGAGGAAAAATGAGTATTCAATTAGCACAACATTGAGATTTGAGAAAATAATTAGTCAAGTATCCAGAGGAAGAAATTCTTGGATTGCCTAGACATCAATCATAGGAACATAAGAAAGGCCGTACTGGGTCAGACCAAAGGTCCATCTAGCCCAGTATCCTGTCTATCGACAGTGGCCAATGCCAGGTGCCCCAGAATGAGTGAACCTAACAGGTAATGATCAAGTGATCTCTCTCCTGCCATCCATCACCCCCCTCTGACAAACAGAGGCTAGGGATACCATTTCTCACCCATTCTGTCTAATAGCCATTAATGGACTTAATCTCCATGAATTTATCCAGTTCTCTCTTAAACCCTGTTATAGTCCTAGCCTTCACAGCCTCCTCAGGCAAGGAGTTCCACAGGTTGACTGTGCGCTGTGTGAAGAAGAACTTTCTTTTATTTGTTTTAAACCTGCTGCCCACTAATTTCACTGGGTGGCCCCTAGTTCTTCTATTATGGAACCAAATAAATAACTTTTTCTTATTCACTTTCTCCACACCACTCATAATGTTATATACCTCTATCATATCTCCCCTTAGTCTCCTCTTTTCCAAGCTAAAAAGTCCTAGCCTCTTTAATCTCTCCTCATATGGGACCCATTCCAAACCTCTCATCATTTTAGTTGCCCTTCTCTGAACCTTTTCTAATGCCAGCATATCCTTTTTGAGATGAGGAGACCACATTTGTACCCAGCACAGGAGCCTAGGTACTAAACAAGAGGAACTGGAATTGCTCATTTATGAATGTAAATTCAATTTAGTTGGTATTACTGAAACCTGGTGGGATAATTCACATGACTGGAATGTTAAGATCAATGGTAACCTATTTAAGAAGGATCGACAGGAAAAAGGGGAAGGTAGTGGCAGTTTAGTTCAAAAATGGCATTACCTGTTTCTGAGTCATTGGATTATTCAGAAGACAAGGATCCTAAATGTTTATGGATCCTAACATATACAGCTCAAAATGGGGCATTAATTGGTGTCTCCCACAGACCACCAAACACCACGAGGGAACAGACTGAGTGCTTCCTTACACTTCTACAATGTGCAGGAAAAAAGCTGTTGATCTTGGGTGACACATCCTGGAGGTCTCATGCTGCCCGTTACTAAAACATTCTTGGAATTTCTAAGCATCATAGATGACAATTTTTAACTCAAAAATAGTTACAACCAACATGGGGGAATTCTATGTTAGACAGTGTCCCAACGGATAAACAGGAACTGATCACATAACTAAAAATAGATGGTAGCTTAGGTATAAGTGGTCACAATTTGAGCACATTTATAATGTGCAAGCAGAATAAAATCCAGACCAGTAATATATAGACTTGGTACTGTAATAGGGTCTATTTCATAGAGCTGAAAACAACTATGAGCCAAATCAGCTGGAAGGAAGAATTTAATTAGAAAAGTGTAATAATTTGGAATCATTTAAGAACACTTTAGTAGAAGCCTCAAAAGCCAGTCCTACAATCGAGAAAGAAGGCTGTAGTGATTAAAAACTGACTTCGTTCAGAGGGAAGTGAAGGCAGCTGTAAAAAATAAAATAAAATAAAAATAAAATAAAATAAAATAAGTAACTAATGGAAGAAAGGGAAAGCTGATAGTAATTAATTATAGAAAACTGATCTGGGAAGCCAAGGGACACCGGGAGAATTCTATGGCCAGCAGAGTTAAGGATAATAAAACATTTTAAAATATATATACTAGGAAAAAAAGAATCCCGACACTGGTATTAGTCCATTACAAGATGGAAATGGTAGAATTATCAATAATAATGTATAAAAGGCAGAAGTGTTCAATAAATATTTTCATTCTGTATTTAGGAAAAAAACCAGATGATGCAGTCTCATTATATGGTTACAACACTCTTTCCATGCTAGTAGTATCTCTGGAAAATGTTAAGCTGAACCTACTAAAGGTGGACATTTTTAAGTCAGCAGGTCCAGTGAGCTTGCATCCAAGCATTTTAAAAGGTCTGGCTGAGGAGATCACTGGACTGTTCATGCTGATTTTCAATAAGTCTTGGAGCACTGGGGAAGCTCCAGAAGAAAACTAATATTGTGCCTTTTTTTTTTTTTAAGAATAGACAGGATCATCAAGGTAATTCTAGGCCTATCAGCCTCACGTCCACCTCAACCAAGATAATGGAGTGTCTGATATGGGACTTGATTAATGAAGAACTAAAGGAGGGTAATGTAATGCAAATAAATACGGGTTTGCGGAAAATAGATCCTGTTAAACTGACTTGATATTTTTCTTTAAAATGAGACTGCAAGTTGATAAAGATAACAGCGTTGATGTAATATACTTGTACTTATGTAAGGCATCTGACATGATGTTATATGACATTTTGCTTAAAAAACTCAGATGATATCAAATTAACATGGCACACATTAGACAGATTAAAAACTGATTAACTAGTTAACTGATAGTTCTCAAAATGTAACTGTAAACAGGGAATCATCCTTGAGTAGGTCTGTTTCCAGTGGGGCCCTGCAGAGGGCCTTGGCCCTATGCTATTTAACATGGTTATTAATGACCTGGAAGAAAACAAAATTATCACTTATAACATTTTCAGATGACACAAAAATTTGGGAGTGATAAATAATGAAGAAGACTGGTCATGGATTCAGAGAGAGCTTGGTTGCTTGGTAAACTAGGCTCAAGAAAACAATATGAGTTTGAATAAGGCTAAATGTAAATGTATACATCTAGGAAGAAAGAAGACAGGCCACACTTAAAGGATGGGGGGCTCTATCTTGGGAAGCACTGACTCTCAAAAAGATTTGGGCATCAGGGTGGATAATCAGCTGAACATGAGCTCCCAGCATGACTCTGTGGCAAAAAGAGCTAATACGATCCTGGGATGCATGAACAGGGAAATTTTGAGTAGGAGAGGTTATTTTATCTCTATTTTGCACTGGTGTGACTTCTGCTGAAATAATTTGTCCAGTTCTGTGGCCCACAGTTCAAGAAGGATGTTGCCAAATTGGGGAGGATTCATAAAAGAAACACGAGAACAATCAAAGAATTAGAAAACTTGCCTTTTAGTGATTAACTCAAGGAGCTCAATCTATTTATTTTGACAAAGAGAAGGCTAAGGGGTCTGTAGGTTCCTACTGGGGAACAAATAATTAACAAAGGGCTATTCAATCTATAATTGAAAGGTATAACACAATACAATGGCTAGAAGTTTAAACCAGGTAAATTCCAGATGGAGATAAGCATAATTTTTTAATTGAGAGAGTAGTTTATAATTGAAATAATTTACCAAGGGTTGTGGTGGAGTCTCCATCACTGCCAATTTTAAATGAAGAATGGATGTTTTTCTAAAGATATGGTCCAGGAATTATTTTGGGGAAGTCCTGTGACCTATGCTATACAGGATGTCAGATTAGATGATCATAATGATCCCTTCTGGAATTAAAATCTAGGAATCTATTAATCCAAATATCATAGGGCAATCCCACCCGCTGCCCTTGACTGGCAGGCCGCAGCATAACAATCACTCCTGCTTCACTTTCCTCTTTTGGAATCCCCATAATTCCATGCAAGTTTATCCTCTAGTCCATCAACAGGATGCATTACCAGAACATAGCTCAAAATAGTCCATAACAAAAGTCTCACACGTGTAGTCCATTGCTTACCCCAGTACAATCTGTCATTAAAACTCAAGACATCTTGTCCCTTAATGCTCCATATATCACCCACCAATGCTTTCAACAATATTCCTTTGTAACAGTTTTATTGTAATATAAGTATTTCCAAAATGGAATCTATCATAATGCAACAATACTTAATGATTATATTAAATAAAACCAGTTCTGCCACTGACTGCTGGTGTGGGCAACTAGACACACTTCCCCCAACACCATTTTTACCATATATAATTACCCTTTCTTTATGTTACTTCAACCTGTTTTGAATTCAAGTGATGGGTTAATATCTGAGGTGATCAGAATTAACTTGACGGGTTGTTATACAGTTGTACAGGTAACCAGGGACCAGCCAAGGAGCCTTCCCAGATTCTATGTTGGGGTAGGCAACCCATGGCATAGGTGCCAAAGGCAGCACACAAGCTGATTTTCAGTGGCACTCACACTGCCCAGGTCCTGGCCGGTCTGAGGGGCTCTGAATTTTAATTTAATTTTAAATGAAGCTTCTTAAACATTTTTAAAACCTTATTTACTTTACATACAGCAATAGTTTAGTTCTATATTAAAGACTTAGAGAAAGAGACCTCTAAAAACGTTAAAATGTACTAATGGAACATGAAACCTTAAATTAGAGTGAATAAAAGAAGACTCAGCACACCACCTCTGAAAGGTTTCTGACCCGTTTTATGTGCTCTACTCAAAGGCACTTGAAACTTGAAGTCTCTGTGTTCAAATAAGTGCAGAGACTGCTACCTCCGTGCTGCACCAGCAACCCACATTGTCCTAAGAGTCCCCATTCCACATCTACTCACTTAGTGTTCCAGGTGCTAATTAGCAAGCATGTGTAGTGGCAGGCTCCCTTCCCATGCATGTTGCGGGGCTCTGAAAGGCATTCATCCTGAGGCAGAGTATCTCCCAGAGATCCCCCTGGACAGTACAGTTCTGTATCAACTCTAAATGGAGCTGTACTTTTAGTGTACATCCAATAGTTTGCAAGACTCTCCACCAAATGACTTCTGAAAACGTAAGGTCCATATTCTGATCTGATTTACACTCCTAAAAGCCTGAAGCCACTTCAATGAAATCAAGAGAGTTACTACAGATTTAAAGGGGTATAACTGAGAACAGAATTTGGCTGTAGATAAATTGGGCTAGATCCTTGGTCCCACCAAAGATACCTTGTGCTGCTCCAATAATATAAAGCAATCTTAAAGCTGGTTGAAATGGCTAGCTGGGGAAATTCTTGGGTGGTGAAGGACTGGTATAGCTATCACCACACCACTGTCTCCTGACCCTTACCCTCCACCTCTCAGCTATCCAGCGTAAAGCATGTAGTGGGGAAAAGAAAGTGTTACAAGAATATCCCAGAATTTCATCCATAACTAGCTGCTAAAATGGCCACCTACGGTCTATTGCAGCTTGTACAACTTACACACCCTTGGGGACAAGACTATGTTGGTGTCTAGCAGTCCAAGGATCAAGGAGCCATAAAGTGGAATCATCTAACATCAAATGGCTGATTTTGAGGATTTTGCCCATTATACTCACTAATTCTGTAATTCTAAAATAAATATATAAAGTTTGTGTGGGATTGATTTTACAGATAAATTCTTTTGTTATCCTCTAGAAGTTTAGGAATCTTTCTCTTAATAGTTGTTTCATTATTTTATAAGACAAGACATGAAAGTTGGATTTTGGTAGTAACTCTGTGCGCAGATGCAGAGATGCAACTCGAGTACTTCTCCTGCTGTTTCCTCATTTCCCCCACCCAGATCGACACTACGTGTATTTTTCTCCAATCTTCCACAAGCTCCCTGGTTTTCATTAGGTTTCCAGTATGGTTGATAGATCAGTTAAGTTCATAAGCTACAAACTTCTCAGTGCCAGGGTACCACTACTCACAAGTGAAGCAGCTTGCAGGACTTGGGCCTAAATTCTTTGCTACTTCCCTTAATACCTCATGATGCATATCCTAACATACTGATGTGTATATGTTTGAATTTTCCAAAACATTGACATATATGCTCTTTATCAACACTTATTTCACCTTTGACTAGGAAGGGAAACAGCGGTATCATATATGAATCACACTCTGTACCACACTAAGACACAACACCATATTTTCTATAAGGAGAAATTGGCACAAAACCAGAAGCACTTGAATGCTTACCTAGTTACATATCAAACATAGATAATGTGTCATGGATCAGATTCTCAGCGGCAGAGGATTCACTCTCCTGGGCCAGAGTGCTAGCTCTACAGCAGGGGTGGGCAAACTACGGCCCGCGGGCTCCTCCCACCCAGCCCCCGAGGTCAGGCTGGGGAGGCTGCTCCGGCCCCTCCCCCGCTATCTCCCTCCTCCGCGGCCTCTGTCCGACGCAAGCAGCAGCTCTGGGGAGTGTGGCCGCACAACCGCGTGGCCGGCTAGGGATGCTGCTCCGGCCCCTCCCCCGCTGTCTCCCTCCCCCACAGCCTCAGCTCTCAGGGGTGGGGCTGCGTGACCGCATATTTGGCTCCAGGCCAGACAGGCTATTCTTAGCGGTGGCGGGGTAAGCGAGCTGTGGCAGGGCCGGGCCTGGGGTGGGTGTTGGATAAGGGGGCAGAGGGTCTTGGAGGACAGTGAATGGGGGGTTGGATGGCGCGTGGGAGTCCCAGGGGGTTTGTCAGGGGGCAGGGGTGTGGCTAGCAGTCAGGGAGCAGGAGGGTTGGAAGGGGGGTAGGGTCCTGGGGTGTGATTAGGGGGCAGAGGGTCTCTGGAGGGGGGCAGTCAGGGGAAAGGAGCAGGGGGCTTACGGGGTGGGGTCTTGGGGGGGTGATTGGGGTAGGAGGTCTATGGAGGGGGTAGTCAGAGGACAAGGAGCAGGGGGGCTTAGATGGGGTTGGGGTCCTAGGGAGCAGAGTTGGGGGGGTCTCCAGAGGGGTCAATCAGGGACAAGGAGCGGGGGGTAGGAAGGGTTGGTGGTTCTGAGGGGGGCAGTCAGGGGGTGGGAAATGGGAAGGGGCCTGATTGGGGGCAGGGCCTTCCCTACCCAGTCCTCCACATAATTTTGTAAACCTGATGTAGCCCTCTGGCCAGAAAGTTTGCCCACCCCTGCTCTACAGCCTGTATCTGATAGCAATGCAGCACAAAGTTGCCACAATGCACCAGGAGCCTGATTCAGCGAAGCACCATGCTTCTGTGCTCTGCTAAACTGGTATACAAAGAAGATCTGGGCCAGGTACCATTCAGTAAGTAAGAAGGACAGAAACCTCCCAAAACACAAGAAGTGTACGTGCACACCTCCCTTTATTTTTCAAACCATTTAAAAAATGTAATGTGAATACTTTAGATACCGACTTAAAAATATAGTGAATATAGCCTTACCGTTACACCAAAGAAGTTGGTTTCATTCATAGCATCCAGAAATATTTTGCCCAGTTTGTGGTTTGTGTAGTTAAAATCCTCTATTTTTTGGTGCTTGTTTGTAGTGTTGAGATATTTCATTGCCCGCTGCAGTGTTTTGGCAATCACCCATATTCCATCGTAGGCATAACCATGAAATTTACTGGACTGTCCATCTCCCCGTTTGTCATTATACTCCTTTTCATACTGCTGTGGAGTCTGTGGAGAAGAAAACAGTACTTCATGAGATAGCTCAGGACTTCACAGATTTTCGGTCCTGAATCTTCATTTTAAGTGTCCCATTATATAGAAAAGATGTTTAAAGCAAGGGCTAGGAAAGAGTTAAAATCTCATGAGATCATGCATTCTTATTAATTTCAGGAGCGATGGTGGGAGTGGAAGGAAAGAACCTAGAAAGAGATTAATATGTATTGCACAGACTGTGTATTTAAGAAGCACCCATTTTAAGTAATTTTACTTTCATACATCAGTCTTCCATTCCAATGCACCCAGCATCTTTGGGTTGCAAACTTGTGAACCACAGAATTACCAAAGGGGAAGATTTTTCCTGATCTCTCTCTCAGAGGTTGGGGTTTCCCCTGAAGTGAGGTTTTATAAACTTATAATTTTTTTCCTTATCTAAGTGATTTTTTTAAAAAAATCACAAACTTGTCTAGGTTTTTGTTGTTATTGTTTTGTTTCAGAATCTTGCTAAGCTCTTGCCCTCAGCAATGCTTTTTGCAATGAGTTCCAGAATGGTAACACTTTGCACTCAGTCTGCACAGGTGTGAATGACTATATGAGGACAAAGCAATGGAGAACCAGGCCCATTTATTCCTGGGCTGGGACTTTATGCATTATATTTTATACAGGAACAAATACCCACAACACATTCAAAGTGTTATAAAGAATATCTCAAAAAGACAAATAACCTTCAGAAATCATACGCGTGGTTATGTGATTAGCTGGCATTCTGCATATTTACCTATCTAAAATCTGGGGCACATCCAATCCTGTGAGTCACAGAGAGCTAGTGAAGCTAACAATTTGCAGGATCAGGCTTTACCAAGTATAAGTAATATAAACAGCTAAGGAAGTAGATAGCAAAAAACGGTTTCTAATGATCTGTCTGCCCACATAGTATCTAGTACTGTGGATTGTAATTTGGGGATTTTGTATAAGGCTTGTGCATTACTGCCTTAAGGGTATGAATGTGTAACTGGCTGCAGGGAAAATCCAAGAACAAAGACAACAGGGAAAGGAATTTTATCTGTATATCACCCTGCAGAACAGAAGAAATGATATCTTATGTGTTTTAAAATAGCATATCGAAGGAGGAGGATAATCATATCAGCTGCTATACAAGTGCAAATAAGTAAATAATAAGGATGGTAATTAAAAATAAATGAACTGGCATTGTTCAATCAGAATGTTAAAATTCATAACATTTTTCCAGAAAGAATTGATGTCAAAACGTGACTCATGAGAAATATGAACACCTCTGATTAAAGAAGAGTTTGGAAATCCCTTGTCAATTGCCAGTGGCAGCCTTAGTTCTAGGTCTAATAATTGGTGCTTCCTAGGGCACTGCATTGCAAGGGGCACCAAAAACATAGGATCTGGTTGCTCTCTGAGCCTTGCAGTTACCTGTAGTAATATTGGTGTGCTCTACACTCAGCATCACCTTCTGAGGAAGGCTAGTCAAAAGCGGCACTCCTCTATGGAGGCAGGCTACCTGCCTCTTAGCTGTGCCAGCAGCAGCAATTTCCTGCTCATTTGGGTCCCTAGAAAATCTGTGTACCGAAGAACAGTCTTCAGGCACACCCCAGAAGCTGGGGAGTGGGGAGGTGGAAATGAAATGTATCATGGAAGAGGCAGAGAGAGAGACCTGGGAAAGGGGCAAGAAAGTGAGAGCACAACGTAGGAGGAAGTGAACTGGACAGGGAAATCTAAATGTGAGAGGAGGGAGGCAGAGAGATGGACATAAATTGGTGACAAAGGAGACTGGAAATAGTACGTGAAAGTTGGGAAAACCTAGGGAATGATGTGGAGCACCCAGAGACTGGTTCTAAGAGCCCCAAGGATCCCTGTGCTTCCTAGACATTCATCCCCAGCATCTCTGGGGCTTGAGGGGTGGGCCTGCTCCAAAGCTCCCAGCGCTGTTTAGCGTCTTTTCCAAGGGAAATGAAGCAGCAGGCATTAGGAAAGGTCTGCCAAATGATGAGGAAAGGGACAGGGACTTGAAGGAAAAAAGAGAGTGTTTGGGGTCCACTTATAGAGAGCAGAAGATAAAATGAGGGCAGGAGGAGAAAAAGAGAATGAGGGTTACACAGAAACATGGCAGAAGAAGAGGATTGTTGTGGAGAATCTGGGGTGAGAGACGAGGGACTGCTTAATGTTGGCTGTACTATGACTATTTCTGCTGGTAGTTATTAGTCCTTCTCTTTCCTGATCACTAAATTCACCCAATGACACAAAATATTTAAAAAGCTACCCTACAATATCTCTTTCTGTAGATACCATTTTTTAAAAAAATTGACGGGAAAGCAGTATGTACATTACGGGAATACTTCTGGATGTTAAAAAGTAGTTGAAAGAAATATACTAACCCGTCCCGATATGGTCTTAATCACTTTTGAACTGAGAGGTTCAAAATCCACTCCAATGTAACCTTCCATGGCAGTAAGAAGGTTTTTGCTAAGACAGTGTGAAGAATTAATCCAAGATTCCCACCATAAACTTTCATACCACCCAGGAATGATCCACTGATATTTACTGCCATACATCTCCTCATCATAAGCCTACAATAATAATAATAAAAATCATTAGACATTGAGCAGTTTACTGGTCAAAACACAACAAACATCAGAAATAAAAGCTCTCCTGTTTAAGTTTCTACATAATGAATTTACTGCAGAATTAAAGAATGCAAAAAATAGTTTAAATAACTTATTTTCTAACAGTGCAGATTTATTAATTTTTTGTTTCCAAATTTATGTACATGAAGACGGCATTTTACACAATAATAAATCAAAAGCTGTTCAAAACCAGTTTAATTAGAAGTAGAAGAACAAAAAAGCACTCAGTATCTAAAAGGAAGGGAGCGTGTGTTAAACACGATTGAGGAAAGTGGAGCAATTCCATACGAAATCCTCTATAAGGTAGCTTTCAACCTCAGTCTGAGAAGGGTGGAAATAGATAAGTATGTGTGCATATGCACAAACATGCACTGTTAGTGTGAAACAGCTACATTAAACACCATCATTATATTATTTTTCTTTGGGTAAAGCATACTTGATTTCAACTGATGACATAGAGCAGAATGTAACCTTCTGCTGCAACATGGACATTAAAATCTTATCAACGGATAAAGAATCATCCAAAATTCAAACAAGAATTAGGGAAAGAATATAACCAGAAAATCATCAGCCTGTAACCCAGAAGACAGAAATTCACAATGTGTCAAATGTTCATGTAATGATCTGATAAAATATGTAGAAGAGAAACATTAACTAGATATTTGATTTTTGAGAAGCATGAAGCAATGGTAAAGTTTGTGGCATGGCAAAGAGATTTTTGCAGAATTTCTCTTTTCAATAATAAACTATTTAATATTGAAATCTACTTTTCAAAACATTGAGCACAGCCCATTAAACCCACAGAGACGGGAAGTCCTACTTTTACTACACAAAACACACAGTACAGAGGTATCTACAATACTTTATTTTTTAGACATGTATGGTAACATGCATGAAAATGTATTCTCCATGCAGAAGAGGAATTCATTATGGATGATAAAGGAATCCTGAACTTTTGTATTGGGAGGAAAGTCTTCTTTATCTAGCATAAAATCTGCAAATCTTTCCTGAAGAACCTTTCTCCTTGTTCCTGCTGGATGTCTTCCTGTAGACATTTCAGTTCCCTTCAAATAGTAATTTTCATGTTTCTTTGTCTCTTCACAAATATGTGGGATATTAGAGATTCAAGACATGTAATGGAGCTAAAACAGATGACCATGTCTTTTAAAAATATATGATACAACCCTAAAACCCTTAAATGTAACAAACTTTAAAAAAATCTGAAAATGGAAGAGGTTCTTACAAATATTCGTTTTCCATCTGCGTCATCCTTATAGAGAACAGACTCGGAATAGAAGAGCGAATTAGCCAGGATATGAATATGAGGCATATTGCTTACTCAGAATACAATCCTTATGAAAAATACTCCAAAGAGGATCTGAAGAAGGCCTTGGGGATACTTGAAGATGAGATAGAATTGTTAAGGCAAGAAACAGAAACATGGACAACTCCCAAATGAGGTTAATAACTAGGTGTAGGAAGAATGTTAGAGTTGGGTTTCATGTCTGCCTGGACTATTACAGTACAGCCAACTCTCACAAATTTACAGCAAGCAAGGCAATTTTCTTAGCCCCAGCTGCAGGAACTCATGTGCTGCTTGAAGGAGCAGAGAGCCTTCAGCTCCCAAAATGAAAAACACCAATTAATTACCTGAGTGTGCTCCACAGCTATATCTTAATTAAACTGTGCACCCCCACAGTCCCACATCAATTCCGTGCTTCCCCAGCCCCACTGCAATTAATTCGGTGCCCCCAGCCCCTCCACCACACATATGTACCTTGCTCCATTGCACATCTCTGCTCCTCCTACAGCTGAAGAGGTTCATCATCCTCTCCCCAAGCCTGTGACGGAGGCAGCTCCTAAAGCTCTTGACCCCATCCCTCCAAGACTTGGGGAAGGGCAGACCTAGGGTTTTTTCTTCCATCTGTACACTAGAGTAGCACTTAACAGAGTGCACTGGTGAGGTACAGTAGGTTTATCACTGCTTTGCATCACCAGAACAATGCAAAGCAGCCAGCGTATACTCATGAATCTTCCTATCTGTCCAGCTCTCTGGGCTGACCAAGTTCCCAGTTGGCCAACTCCCAGGCTACTCGTCTGATGGGAAAGTTGGTGGGCTCCTGGGCAACTGGCTAGGAGCCAGAGACACAGCATGAAAAATTTGAAAAAATTCTGTTTCAGTTCTTCCAAATCAGAATTTTTCAAAAATGTTCAGTCTGTGAAAAATTTCACTTTTGTGGAATGATTTTTTTAAAATATAAAATTTTCCAAGGGATGGAAATGCTGGTTCCCACACAGCTCTACTCTTGACATATATTCCAGTCAGGCTCCCTCACACTACATTTTAACTAACAGAATCATTGCATACAAATTAACTACAGAAGAAGAGGAATGACTGGCTGAGTTCACTCTGATATTGCAATGGCCATTGAACTGGCCCTGTTTAGAGTCAGTATAACAATTGTGCCTCATAACAATTAGATACGATAGTTTTTAATGTCTAGGTATAATTACTAATTCCTTCCAATAAAGGGTGTACGTAACTTTTGAGTTAATTTTAACCATACGGAAAGTTTAAAGAGTTGGTTATTCCATTATTAGGATAATTTGGAACACAGGAACGACAGACACAGATATTAAATTTCTTAACAGGACCAGCTTTTAATTAATTTTAACTGAAACCTATTAAGAGATTTACTTGTAAATTCTCAGAAAATGTATTTGATCGTCATAGAGCAAGTGTGGCGTGTTTGGGGAGATGTTATATTTTTCTTACATTACAAAGAGCTTGAATCTATGCTCTAAATGCAAAATGGAACCTCAACTTTAACTATGGAAACATAATGTGTGATTTGAAGTTTACCTTATTTTCTCTTGTTTATGTAATGTGTTTAATAATTAGTCAAAGCAATAAAAATATGAATCCATAAAACTCTTAAAGTTAAGGTCACATTTGCACTGATAATCCTGTATCCGTCTTCATTCATCCAATGAAAGTGTGTTTCAGCTATAAACATTTGTTTACTTTGCATGCGGGGCAGCATTGTTAAATTGCTGCCAAGGGTGCTGGAACTAGGGGTGCTGGGAGGCATAGCAGCACCCTCTGGCTTGAAGTAGTTTCTATCATAAACAGGGTTTACAGTTTTCTTTAATGGCTTTCAGTATCCCCACTATACAAAGTGTTCAAATGCCACTGGTTCCTGCATGATAAAACTGTCACCAGATTTACCTTTGTTCTCTTGGATTTGTTGCCTCAGATAATGGGACTGTAACGAGGTCTACAAACCCCAAAGTGAGTACAGACAGAAAGGGAAGGAAATGCTCTTCTGTTTATAGGCTAGCAGTTTGACCACACCCCCATACAGCTGCCAGAGCTGCCAATCATGGAGGCAGGCACCCACCACAGCAGCCAACAGAAGAAACAAGTCCTGTTATAAAGAAGAGAACAGACAAAGAAAGGGAGGCACAAGGGTATAGGAGAGTAAACAGGTAACACCCCTGCCCCAGGCTGTCTCCATGAACACAGCCAAGAGGCTGAAACAAATTGCTAGACTTTATTATTGATGAGGGTCCAAGAACTCCCCCGACTGTGGGGAAATTAAGGAGAGCCAGTCAGACCACTCAAAGGACCCTATCAGGAGCTGGTGACAGGGACAACTATATCAAATACCACTAGGGCTTTGTCTGAAAGTCTCTTTTTGCAGACTGCCTTATTTCAGTTGTCCTTGGTGCGTAACCAAAGCAGAATGAGGAGATATTGCACAGTCCACAAACAACAATCATTTTAATGGCTCCTTTACAACAACCATATGAAAACAGCAGAAGAAACAGACACACCCTAGAAAAATGAAAGGGAAATGCAAGCCAACAAGAGACTCTGCCTGTTACCAGTCGCAGAGTGTACTGCTTTCAGGAAAAAAACAAACAGATTTGGGCACTGAGGAGTGTAAAAGCAATAATGAGCTGAATCACCTTATCTGGAGTAAGCAAACTTATAACAACCTCAAAAGGTAATTAAAATACATATAGGGACCAATAAGTGACTTTGGAGCTTAAGTCCCATTGACTTCCCATAAAATGTAGGTTTTTAAGTGCTTATGGACTGGTCTTCACTGGGATGGTGGGGAATCAACTGAAGATATGCAACTTTAGCTACATGAATAACGTAGCTGAAGTTGGCGTATCTTCAGCCAACTTACCTGCCGTCCTCATGGCGGCGGCACGCTCCCCCGTCGACTTCAGCTTGCGCCTCGCGGCAAGCTGGAGTTACGGAGTCGACTGGGACGCCATGGGCGATCGATTTCTAACATCTTATCGAGATGCGAGAAATCGATCGCTAAAAGACCGATCGCTACCCGCCGATGCGGCGGGTAGTGAAGACATACCCTAAGTAACTTTTTAAAGTGAACTTAGATGTATAGGCCTTGCTGGAGCCCTGGGCATAACTAAGACTATGATCCAGAGTAGGCCTTTGCAGAATAGTAACACAGTAGGTGTCAGCTAACCAAGTAAGCACATTCTTGACTGGAGAGGATGGTACAAAAATACACAGATCTCTCAAGTGACTACATAAACACATTAATAGGAGATGGTACAAGAACATACTGACCCCTCCTAAAGATAAGGATGGGATGACAGGATAATGGATGAGGAGGTTTTGCTCAAACTAGCAGGTACCAGGTGTAAAGGTGGTAACTAATATCTGGAGTGTAATATGTAACTTGTTTGTATCAATGTATAAATGGAGAAGTCATAGGAAGGGCATCTTTGTATTGGCATAGGGCAGTGACTCTCAACTAGGGGTACATGTACGCAGAGGTCTTCAAGGGGGTACATCAACTCATCTAGATATTTGCCTAGTTTTACAACAGGCTACATAAAAAGCACTAGAGAATTGAGTACTCACTAAAATTTCATACAGTGACTTGTTTATACTGCTCTATATACTATATGTTGAAATGTAAGTACAATATTTATATTCCAGTTGATTTATTTTATAATTAGATGGCAAATATGAGAAAAGTAAGCAATTTTTTAGTAATAGTGTGCTGTGACACTTGTGTTTTTATGTCTGATTTTGTAAAAGAAAATAGTTTTTAAGTGAGGTGAAACTTGGGGACACGCAAGAGAAAACAGACTCCTGAAAGGGGTACAGTAGTCTGGAAACACTGAGAGCCACTGGCCTAGGGGACACCATCTTGTTATGTTGACTGAGCTTCTGCCTTGACACAGGCATACATGGGTTAGCATCTCTATGACCTGTTGGACAGAGCGCTAGTACCTTGCTTTGCTGACAACAAAATTGGCCAAGTGCCTTCACCATCAAACTGAGCTTATGGTCTTTCTTCATGAAAAACACTGAGGTCTTCTGAATCAACACACTGTACTTTCTGCTAGTGCAGCCAACATCTGAGCTCCAAGAACAACAGTATTAGCAGCAGTAACAACTTTGCAGCACTAGCAACACTCCAGAGCACTAACAAGAAGGTGTTTTGGAAATGTTTACACATGCTGCATTGCGTAGGCATTTTAGTACGTATGCTACTCTAATAAAAACATTTTCCTTAAAAGTCAATGCTGTTGTATAGCCCCAAAAGGAAAAGTGAAAGAGAAAACTGGGAAATAAAAGAAGAGATTAAGGGCTGGATCCTACTGCCATTGGAATCAATACAAAACTAGGGTGACCAGACAACAAATGTAAAAAATTGGGACGGGAGGGTGGGGTGGGGGGGGTGTAATAGGAGCCTGTATAAGAAAAAGACTCAAAAAATCGGGATTGTCTTTATAAAATCAGGACATCTAGTCACCCTACACAAAACTCACATTGATTTAAAAAGGAGCAAATCAAGTCCTGGGAATTTGTGGTATTGTATCAAGAGTGTCACATAAATCTTGCTCTGATTATTTAACAGACATTTATGTAAAGGGCCACTTAAAGACTGTGAACTGAAATTGGTGCAATGTATACCTTCTTATGTTCTCCTCAGCAGATGGGGCCTGATTCAAAGCTCAATGCAGTCACTGTGGAAACTACCACTGGATTCACTGGGGGTTGAATCAGCCCTTTAATTTGTTTAAATGTTTACCAGGATGCTAGCCAATGTTCAGGTGACTTCCATTCCAATCTTGGGGTAGTGCAGAACAGGACTAATGTGCTTTGTACCAGTGGCCTTTCTCCTTCAAGTATACACGTTTTTTGGAGTGTGGCCAAGTGAAAATGATGACGTTTCTGAATACACAGACAATTATGCAGATCCTGAAATTGCCTTTTGGTATATTTCTGGCCTATCCACCAAGCATTCAAGCTATAACCTCCAGTATGAAAATGGGTCCTAATACATAGATCTTTCTTTTATAATCCCAAATTGCATCTCTGGAAGAGATCAGTCCTACCCTGTAGCGCACCTACCTGAAGGTACACCTAGGAAATCAAATATCTGGCAGCATACCTTTATTTTGCTAATTAAATAATTGCACTCCCAGTCAAAATACCTCAACATAGTTGTTGGAGTACTTGAACCAAGAATATATTTCATGATTAACAATGAGCCAACATGGCATATTGACATTCATTTATATAAATGATCCACTCAGAACTGTCACCTTCTAAACCCTAAATATGTCACAGCCGAGTCATGGGCAGCCAGACCTAGTAGTCAGAGCCAGAGTCCGCCATATTGAGACAGAAACCTCCTAGACCAGTATCTTCTAGACCAGAATTTCTGGTTTGTGGGAAATTGAAATAAATAACTGGGTTCATTCCAATTCTGACCAAAATTAGTTTTTAAAAAGGCCAAATTTCCAGCAAACCATAAATCCCACATTCTGTCCAGCTCTAGTAATCAAACTACTTTCTGCAGTTTTTGCTCATCTGTCCATCCCCTTTGCTGAGTGCCTATTTGCGTTAAGTCCTGCACTCCCCTTCAGTCCATTGTCTTTCTCTCTAGCTATGCCTTCCTGACCTGAAGTCAGTAAAAGAATTTAATCAAAACAAAAGCAAAACTCATGGTACTAACATGATTTTTGTATCCATCACATTGTTCACTTTGCCTCTTTGTGTTCTATCCATTTCCCTCCATCCTGTCTCTGTCCTGTCTATTTAGATTCTAAGCTCTTCAGAGCAGGGACTGTCTCTTATTCTGTTTGTACGGTAACTAGAGTTATGTGGCTCTGTTCTTGGCTAGCCCGTTGGCACTACTGTAATAACCATGATACATAAATAAATGAGTATTAATCCCAAACCATTTATCTGTTATCAATAATTATTTACTCATTATTAAACATCAGCCATGATACTGAACTTATTTACTGGTAAGTATGTGATGAACATCTAATGAGCTGGAGACTTGACACTCTATACCCCAACTCATAGAGCTAGTATGGTCTATGCCACACTATGCTTGCTGCAGCAGTGAACAGAAAAAAAACATCCTTATGTTTAGGAAATCAGGTATTTCAGGTGTAGAATTGATTGCTTGTGTTTCTGTATCCTTGGATACGACTATTGTCCATTATTAAAAGGTGTTAGGAAACTAGTCTGTGTTTTGAGAACAGAACAATCACTGATACAATACAAACATCCTTCTGCAGATCTCATAATTCTTTTTAAAATGTGGCTGTGCATTTTCTCTCTCCTGGTGTAAGGCCCTCTGTTGCAGCTGCAAATACTCCTCCCCTTACCTCACCTACAGGGATGGGGGTGAGAGGGATTGTAGAGAGGTACAGTCAGGGGACATGGCTGGGCTCCTCTCACTGAGCCTCCATATGCCTAGAAACCCAAAGGATAGTTACATAAGTTAGAGCAACCCCTAGGCTACTCCAACTTATGTCAATATTGAGGTCAGGAAACCATTCCCAGGTCCCAGATGCCCAACTCCCCTGAGCCAAGCAGGCGCAAAACAACAGGGGAGATTCTAAACATCTCTCTGTGATTTAAATGCTAGAACAAAGTGCCTTGCATGTAAAGACAGTTTGAAGTTACTGTGGATTATGTTGAAGAGCATGTAGTGAATAGTGGGATAGGCCACAGAGGACACTCCCATAACACACAAATGAACAAGGAAAGAATAGTATTTGTGTTGTATTTTTTTCATTCCTAGTTTCATTCCCAGCTCTGAAGGCAATGCCGCCAACAGCAGCAGTGCAGAATACCGCAACCCCCCTACAATAACTTTGGGACCCTCCCACAACCCTCTTTTGGGTCAAGACCCCTACACCATGACATTTCAGATTTAAATCTCTGAACTGTGAATAGTGAATTGTTATTGGATTTCTATGCTAGTCATGAATTGTCAATAATGAATACCATGTTCAAACACAAGGTTGCTTGTAAATATCCTTGGTACCAGAACACCTTGGGCCAAAGATCAATGATCAGCTTTACAGTCATCTTGTCAGACCTAAAGCCTTATGTTCTGAACACTCCAGTGAAGGCAGGGGCAGAGCTGGCAATTGATCACTACTTGGTGGTAGGCTGGATTGGATGCATGAGATGCTGACTGGATAGACACAGGAGGCCCACATTATCAGTGCACATTAGCTAGGAATGCCTCATGGAGGACCCTGTGTGGAAAGACTTCAATTCACACCTCCAGAAGAACTTCTCCTGCATTCTGGGTGAGGTCTTGGACATTGAGACTGAGTGGACCATGTTCAGGGTCTCAATTGTTGAGGCAGCCATGAAAAGCTGTGGCCGGAAGGCGGTTGGTATCTGTCATGGTGGCACCCTAGGACTCACTAGTGGATTCCAGTAAAGTCAAAAAAGGAAGCCTTCTGAGCAATGCTCACAAACTGGACTCATAATATGGTTGAGCGGTACCGGCTGTGGCGATTGTCAAAGGGAGTAATTTGGCGAGACTATGAAGAATGAATTCCAGATGGCTTCAAAAGTGTTCTGGCAAACCATTCATTACCTTAGGAGGGCTTGGCAGGATGTTACCCAGGTTGCACATGGCAAGGGTGGTGAAACGCTGACCTTGACTGAGAAGATCATAGAGAGGTGGAAGGATCACTT
Source organism: Dermatemys mawii (assembly GCA_007922305.1). Lineage (NCBI taxonomy): Eukaryota > Metazoa > Chordata > Testudines > Dermatemydidae > Dermatemys > Dermatemys mawii. Next base: position 201,786 of record ML677371.1, on the reverse strand, counting down.
GAGGAACAAATCAACCCAATGTACATGCTCCACCTTCCAAGAGGCAGCACCGGAAATCTCCAGTGAGACCAGATCTATTTCTGATGCTGAGGTTGATATGGCAGTAAAGTGCCTTTGTAGTGGTAATGCAGCAGGGGTGGGCAAGATTTCCTACGGAGATGTTGAAAGCACTGGACAATACTGGGGGCGGGGGATGTTTGTGATTAATGCACCTCTTCAGTGCTGGGTGGAAGACAGGTGTAGTACCTCTGGACTGGTAAACCAGGTTAGTGGTCCCGATCTTTAAGAAATGAGACCAGAGAGTGTGTTCCAACTACAGGGGGATCACACTTCTCAGCCTCCCTGGCAAAAACTATGCCAGGGTGCTGGAAAGGAGGTTATGCCCATTAGCTGAACCTCAAATTCAGGATGAACAATGAGGATTTCTTCCTGGCCATGGAACAATGAACCAGCTCTTTGTTCTCTCACAGATACTCAAGATCTCGTGGGAGTTTGCTAATCTGGTCTACCTTTGTTTGTAGACCTGGAGAAGGCATATGACCATGTTCCCCGAGATGTCTTGGGGGAAGTGCTGTGGGATTATGAGGTGCTGGTACAACTTTTTCATGCTATCTGGTCCTTCTGTTTTCAGAGTCACAGTTGCATTCACTTTCTTGGCATTAAGTTGTGTTTGTTCAAGATAGGTGAGGACTCTGCCAGGGATGAGTTTTGTCCACACTCCTGTTTATTGTTTTCATGGACATCAGTGCATCTAATAGGGGGACTCAGAGGTGACATCTCTGTTGTTTGCAGCTGATGTTCTCCTTGCTTCTTCAGACTGTGATTTCTGGTGCGCACTCGAACGTTTCTCTGTGGAGTGTGAAGTGGCTGGGATGAGAATCGGCACCTCCAGTTTGGAGGCCATGGTCCTCTCCCAGAAGAAAGTGGACTGCTCTCTCCAGGTGAGTGAGGAGCAGCTGTCCTTAGTGGATGAGTTCAAGTATCTAGGGATCTTGTTCATGAGTGATGGCAAGTGAGAGTGTGAGCTTGATCAGTGGATTGGTGCGGTGGTGGCAGTGATGCGGGCGCTGTACTCATCTGTGATGGTGAAGTGGGAGCTGAGTTTTTAGACGCAGCTCTTGATTTACAGATCACGCTATGTCCCCATCCTCACCTACGGTCATGAACATTGGGTAATGACCAAAAGGACGAGATTGCAGGTACAAGCGGCAGAAATGAGGTTTCTCCACTGGGTGGCTGGGGTTACTTTTTGAGACAAGGTGAGGAGCCTGGCTATTTGGGAGAGTATTGGAGTACAGCTGCTACTCCTCTGGATTGAGAAGTGCCAGCTGAGGTGGTTTGGGCATCTGATAAGGATGCCCCCTGGGAAGCTTCCGTTGGAACTATACTGAGTAGTCCCACTGGGAGGAGGCCCCGAGGCTGACCCAGGACATGCTGGAGGGATTATATCTCCCGACCACCCTGGGAACACTGGGGAATGCCCCAGGAGGAACTGGAACCTGTTGCGGAGGACAAGGAGGTCTGGTCCTTACTACTCTCCATGCTGCTGCCGCGACTCTCACCAGCAAAAGTTGCATAAAGGAAAAGGAAGGAAGAAATAAGAAATATCTGAAATCCTTAAATGTAAGATTTTTTAAATCCTATGGCAGTCAAATTGGCCAACATGGGCCATGAATTTGGTAGGGCCCTAACTATAAACCCATGCTTAAGTCCCTCTGAAATCAAGTCCTTACATGTTTTCCTGAATAGGGATGGATTTATACATGTGCTGAAGAGCTTCCTTGAACTAAGGCCTTATAGGTTTGCAGGGGTGGTCCATAGGATAGCAATTCGAGTTTTCAGATGTACGTTTATTGAAAGGTAATTTGTTCTTTCCCCAAATATGCAATTAAACATCTTTACTTACACAACAGAACACTTTTGCTGCCATTTGCTCATCAAACTGGCCAAGGATTATCCGAACATCATTACCCTGTGGACAAAATAACGTATATCTAAGTTTAATGCAGTCACGTGTCTGGAATAAACTATATTCAGAATCATTTCTTCTTCTAAGTGCCCATTTTTCCTACACTTATTCAGACTGATGAATATTGTACTTTTTAAGTAAGCCCTTTGAAATCACTATGACAACTTGCAGAATAAGGTACAACATAACAGGTAAGATCCTCAGCTGTTCGTAAAAGCCATTTTGGAGCTATGCTAATTTACACCAGCTGAAGATCTGGTAGGTTATGAATAAAGGTGGCAGAACTGCATTTCAAACAAATAATTGAGAAATAACAATATTGAGAAGAGAATATTAATACTTATTTTGTGTAGCTACATAACACTACTTAATAATACTAAGAAATAGCACAGATCAAAAGGATATTTGATTTGCTTTGTCTTAATTTTGCAATTAATAAGCAATTGCAAATATCTATGGATATATATTTTACAGTACACTGTCAATGATTTCACCTTATCAGTCAACTTAGAAAATGGACACTTGTAAATGAGATAACACACATTTACCAACTTTGATAGCTCCTAGAGGTTTTATTCATATTGCTACTCTTTCCATAGATGGTAGAACACATCAGTGCCTGGGGGGAAAAAAAATGCTTTGGGAATTCACGATTGAAGTCAAGAGTCAATGGAGGTCATTTTGCCTTCATGCCCAGAATATGTTAATGAAATTTTCAGATGACTTCAGAAACTAGAGCTTACTTTCTGTTCATGTGTGGAAAAAATAGTACAGACAACATTAAATACACAGTAGTCCACTACAACTCTTTGTAACATAATAAAGCAATTATTTTCACACAGCAGATGGACGATCAGACAGAGTTTGAACAAGCTTTTTTTCTGGGTAATACAAAATGGTTTGTTAGCTTGCTAGTGCAACTTCTTTTTGTGAAGCAAAATCTCAAGCTATTCAATTTGAGTTTAAATGGTGGAAAACATTGCCATTGTAATTATTTTGCTTTTTATAGATTTTCAGTTTAGATAATTTCAAAACTTTTTTTCCCCTTGTATAGCAAATAATATATCTCATCAAGAAGTACACTCTGGAAAGAACTATTTTGCTCTTAAAATTACTTCAAGCTAAATAGTTTTTAACATTTGCAAGTTTTACAGTACATGAGTTTCTTTGGTTGTTCTTAACCTGTGCAGTTTCACTAAGTTTATTTTTTTTGTTTATTTAGTCACACAGTAATAAAATACTCTATCTGAAACAGATAGATTTAACATCTAAATCCAGTTAGCTTACACAAAATCAAGAAAAATAAGTTATTTTTATTAAAAGGAATCTCATTCATATGAGCCCAAAATGTTTGTTAAAGACAAAAGGGAATAAATATATGATAATGAAACAAACACACACCCCAACCAAGTTCTGTACTTTAAAAAACTATCCTAATTGTTTTGAGACCCTTAACTGAATGGTCAGACTTCTGTGCACATAAAATCTCAATTTAAACATTACATTATCTAAAAACTAAACTGAACTAAAATAAAATCAGTAACAAAATTTGCTGAAAACAAAAACTGAAACAAACAAAACCTGTTAAAGTTGACATTTTAAGCTCATAAAAATACAGCAATTACATTATAGTTCCCACAGCAATAAGAACACACTTTTAAAATAGAAAATGTGTTTTCTTGTTGTTACATAAAACAAAGTATTTGAGTCACTATCTTTTTTTTTTTTATTTAACCTTTGGACTGAGAACAATCATAGGAAATTTCAGCCCAAAATATTAAGTTGTTAGTCACTGAGAAGACAGGTTTGAGAATCTTTTTCTTTACTATAATGACTCTATAATTATTTTATTGCAAAATATTATGCAAATTGCAAAACACATTATGTCCTCTTCAGTAATACCCTTGTCCTTCTTAAACATCCTCATTGCCCACAGGGGTTCTCATTATACTGATATCACTGTGTAATTAGTATGGCAAACAACATATAGCCTGAAATCTTTCTACTTTGAACACATGAGTGTGTGTTGCGTGTTTGATGTTTTTGCAAGGAAAGAAACAAACATTCAGGAAATTCCTTTATAAATGTTTATGAAACGAGGCCAGATTGTCAAAATAGCTCAGCACCCGACCGCTGACATGTGACATGATTTTTCAAAAGAGCACAGCTCCCATTTAGGAATCCAGTGTGGTATCCAGAGGTGAGCCCAGCTGTCTCTTCTCCTGCATCCCTCCAGAGTTAGTGAAGCTCCTGTTTCATGTCAGAGAGGGTTGGGGAATAAGCTACTGGGGCTATGTGTTATCTCTGTGGGACAGTAAACCAGCAAACCAGAATCAGGGAGAGAAGTACTGAACATACAAGAGTAGATAAATAGAGATGGGCAGGGCTAGGGAGGATGTCTAAGGACAAGAAGCATGAATTTAATTTACGTTCTGAGCACTCACAGCTGCCAAGTCAATTAGAGCTGTGCTTTGAAAACACGGAAGTGCTTTAAAATACTAAGTACTCTGAAAAATCAGGCCAAAAGTGGACACCTAACATTGGTAAACAATTTTGGAGTTAATCTCTCTGTGCCTCAGTTCCCCAGTTATTAAAGAAGGATAATAATACCATCTGTTCTCACAAGGGTGTTGTGCATTAGTGTTTCTCTCTCATTAGTGTTTGAGAAGCAGTCAGATGCCATGATGACAGCATCACAGAAATATCCAGGAGAAAATAAATAATTTTCTATTCGGTGCAGGTTCGGGTGGTAGTTAATAAGATCTAGGGACACACATTGAATGAAGAAGATAAAAAGAAATATTGAATAATTACCTATTCATAAATAAGTTGGGAATCCTGTGGGGAAAAAATAGGATGTGATCATGTCATTAAAGACTGTATCACAGTGCATACACACAAGGAGGCTGAATTAAAGTCGCATGAGTAACTTTAATTCCAGCAGTTCCTAACTTTGAAGGGCTTGACTTTGAAACCTGAACATTCTTTTAAGGTAGGATTTTTGGATGTAATATACGTAGAGGAAAAAAAGAGGAGAGAAAGAGAGACAGACAGATCTTTTGGTGTTGTACAACCAATTCGCACTGCACTGCCTCCATAATCTTGTTGTAAAATAAGAACACAAGAACTTAAGAACGGCCATACTGGGTTAGACCAAACGTCCATCTAGCCCAATATCCTGTCTACCAACAGCAGCCAATGCCCAGAGGGAATGAACAGAACAGCTAATCATCAAGTGATCCATCCTTTGTCACCCATTCTCAGCTTCTGGCAAACAGAGGGTAGGCAAACCATTCCTGCCCATCCTAGCTAATAGCCATTGATGGACCTACCCTCCATGAATTTATCTAGTTCTTCAAGTTCTTTAACAATCTGAAGAAGGATCACCCCAGAGTAAGGATGACAATCTAATGGTATAGAGCCAATGCAGAGCTTTTATGTCACATACTCTGCCTGCTGCTGCAAGGAAAAAGGAGCATAGCTGGAAAAAAGGAGTTGTGGCATTTCTGTTCCCTTGCGGCCATTACGGCCTGCAGCAGAAACACTGGAGTGCAAATGTGAGCTGAAAACCTCTGCCTTTGCACTCTGCCGTTTTGACATAGCCAAAGATCTGGCCCAAGATTAATTACCTCCCAGTGCTCAAAGGTAATTACTGCATGTAAAAATACTGATGCAATAAAAATAATATAATACACATATAATGTTTATATGATTGATTTCCCAGTAAGGCAATCTTTAATTTTTGCCTTGGGTTCTAGTCTTAAGGATAATCCCCTTAATCTTCCCTTTACCCCCTACTGCTCTCACAGCCCCTCCCTTTGGCCTCAAAGATTAAGACAGAACTAACTTCAGAGCCAGAAAATTCTGCTTTAAAGCAACCAGAGGAATCATCAGTATGTGACACAAGGCATTTGATCCCTGCAAAGGATGAACATAACATACTAATTTAACAGTACTCCCAATTCCTGTCAACTGAAGAAATGGGTGACTGGGCCTACAAATTAGAACAATACATATCTCTATTATTCAGGAACCAGGCTCACCCAGAATACTATATTTTTTAATGCTTTCAACCTTAATTATATATAAATCTCCAGAGAAAATGTGACTTTCATGAGTAAACTGGCAGTTGCCCAGCTCGGCAAACTTGCTTTCTATTCCTGTTACTCCAGCAACATAGCTTGTGAATCATTTATTAACCAAGTAACAAAGAGTCTCTGGCACCTTAAAGACTAACTAAAGTATTAGAGCATAAGCTTTCGTGGGCTAATACCCACTTCGTCGGATGCATGCAGTGGATCGTGGGCTAATACCCACTTCGTCGGAGTGGGTATTAGCCCATGAAAGCTTATGCTCTAATACTTTAGTTAGTCTTTAAGGCGCCACAGGACTCTTTGTTACTTCTGCAATCCCAGACTAACACGGCTACCCCTCTGATTCTCGATTTATTAACCATTGTCAGAAACACATTTTCAAATCAAGCCAAGGCAATCACTCTCCTTTTCATTTACTGAGGCTGTTCACTGAAATATCAAATCAAGAAATGGGAAAATCCCCACGTCACAAGTGCTATAGAAAACAGAGGGCCAAATTCAGTAGTGATGTCAAAAGTAGTGTAAGATACAGTTACAAGTTGTTGTTTTGGAAGGTGAGGGAAGGAGGAGGGAATTTCAGCCAAAACTATTGAGATGTTTCTGAACAAAAGGGTAGGGAAAACCCACAGTCAGGCTTGGCCATCAAAACTGCAGCTTTGATCCCTGCCATCTTGGAAGTAGTAGTCAGTCTGTTTCCTATAGCTGAGTATTTTTAAACTCAGATAAAACAAAGTCTCATGGATAGTAACATCTGCTAGTAGGAAAAAACATTAGGCTAGAATCCATGGATTAACATCTAAGGTTAAAGAGACCAAACACCTGGGATAATCGGTGTGCAGGCTTTATTCCTGGGCTACACTTAAAGTAAAAACTGCCAGGTATCAACCACTGTTGGCAATATGATTTTCTTGAATTGCCCTGGCACTAGTGGTCTCTCAAGTGCTTGATACAAAATGATGTCACTCCCCAAGGGATCTAGAACAACTCTTGATGATTTTAATCAGGCAGGAATATTCCATCTTCCTGTGAGAACAACTCACTAGTTACACTGAGCTAAAAAGCAGCGTACTTGATAGGGCAGCCTTCCCATAGTTTCATATACTGATCTGTGGACTAACTGAATACATCCTCGATTTGTGTAGGGAGAGACATCTATCAAATAACATGGTATTCTGCATTTCTCCTTTTTATAGCCAACCATTTGGTGAAAATCTTTGGTGCTATGTTAACTATTTTTCTAAGACAGGGGTGGGCAAACTACGGCCCGCGGGCCACATGTGGCCCGCCGGTCGTTTTCATTTGGCTCGTGAGCTTGGGCTGGGAGCGTGGGGCCAGAGGCCCCGCGCTCCCGATCTAAGGGCCTGGCAGCCTGCCGTGGGTCCCCGTGCTCCCAGCCGGACCTGCCCCACTGGAGGCCGTGGGACCGCGCAATCCCCGCCGGGGCCAGGTGGAGCGCAGGGAGCCGCTCGGCCCCACGGTCCTCGGCCTGGGGCCGGGTGGAGCACGGGAGCCGCGGGGTGCCGCGCTCCCGGGCTGGGCCCGCTCCGCACTCTCTGGCTGGGAGCCAGGTGGAGCACAGGGAGCCGCTGGGTCCCACGCTCCCCAGCCGGGGGCCAGGTCAAGTGCGGGGAGCTGCTGGGCCCTGCGCTCCCTGGCCGGGCCCAGGTGGAGGAGCACCCGGTTGATTAAGGTAAGGGGGGTTGGTTAGGGTGGGGGGATCTCGGGAGGGGGCAGTCAGGGAACAAAGAATAGGGGGACTTAGATAAGGGGTGGGGTTCCTGGGTGGCAGTTAGAGTAGGGGGGTCTCTGGAGACGGCTATCAGCAGACAAGGAGCGGGGGGGGAGGGGGGTTGGATGGGTCATGAGTTCTGAGGAGGGCAGTCAGGGGGCGGGATGTGGGTGGGGGTTGGATAAGGGGTGGGGTCAGGCTTTCCTACCCAGCCCTCCCCACAATTTTTAACCCCAATGTGGCCCTCAGGCCAAAAAGTTTGCCCACCCCTGTTCTAAGAGGTCAAATCATCTATGCGTGTATTTAAACTCTGGCCCTCAGTAAAATGTGCATATTGTTGCTATCCTAGGAACTTTGTGTAAGCAAAGAATGGTTTGTTTTCATCCTCACACAAGAGGGAGGGTCACTAGAGTCCTGATAGGCTTCAAAACAGTAAGACTTTCCTGCCAAGGGACTCATTCAACTGGGTGATACCTGTTATCAGATTACATGTGAAACTTCTGTGGATTGCTTTTAAGATTACCACCATCATCTGAACACTAGGAACAACTAAGACATTGTGGTAATAATAATGGTAGGGCCCAGATATTCCGTGATGTGATACATGACAGATTTTGTCACAAACCAGTCACTGAACCAAGAAGAGGGAATGTAATTTTAGATTTAGTACTCATAAGTACTGAGGACCTCATAGGAAAAATGGTTGTAGAGGATAACCTTGACTTGCGTTAATTCAGTTTAAACTAAACGAAAGGATAAACAAAACAAGTCCTGCAACTAGGGGTCTTGATTTCAAAAGTGCAAACTTTTTTTTTTAAAAAAAGGGAAATTAGTTGGGTAAATTGACTGGACTAAAGAAAGTCAGGAACTAAATGTGGAGGAGGCTTGCAATTACTTTAAATCAACATTGCAGATACTATCTGAAGCCTGCATCCTAAGCAAGTGGAAAAAATTCTTAGAGAAGGGTTGGAGACCAATATGAATGAACAAGTATCTCAAACAGGTTATTAAGGGAGGCAGAAAGCATAAGAGGAATTGAAAATAGGATGGATGAGTAAGGAAATCTACCTTTTTAGAGTCAGAAAGTATAGGGAAAAAGAGAACTACCAAAAGCCAAGCAGAATTGAACCTTACAAAGGGATTTAAAACCAATTGTAAAAGGCTCCAGAGGCATATAAATAAAAAGAAAACAAGGAAAGAAGAAGTGGGACTGCTAAACACTGAGAACGGGGTAGAGATTAAAGATAATCTAGATATGGCCTAACACTTCAATTTTCAATAAGAGTGAAAAGGAGCTTGGGGGCAGTGACAGGGTGGCTAATTGGAACAAGGATATGGAAATAGAAATTACCATATCTGATGTAAAAGCCATACTCAAACATCTTATTGGGACCAAATCATGCGGCCAGGATAATCTCCATCCAAGAAGGTTAAAGGAACTGGCACATGACATTGCAAACCTAATAGCAAGGGTTTTTAAAGAATATGTAAACTTGGGGGTCACCCCCGATGACTGAAGAAATGGAAATATAGTACCTATGTTCTGCAGCCTCTAAGCAACTCCGGGGTCCCTCTGCCGCCGTCCCTGGCAACTGGGAGCTGAGGTGGGGCACTGGCTGCTTGCGGCAGCTAAACCACTGCAGGGGGGACCCCTGTCAGCATCAGCGGCTGGGCAGCTCAGAGGTCGCCACTGATGGTGGCAGATGGTCAATCAGCGGAGGCTGGACTGCTGCAGGGCCCCTGCTGCCGGCCATTGCTGGTCAGCTGCTGGGGCGCCCAATGTCACGGAGATTGCTGGAAGTCCTGGATTCCATGACTTCCACAACACACTCTTAGCCTTACTTATAATATCTGTGTAACATATTGCAGGGTAATATTTGAACATTTGTATTGCTTGCTTTAACCTTGAAAAGAACTCTAATTTCCTTTTTCTATTTAATAAATCTTCATATAGTTTACTATAGGATTGGCTACATATGTTGTCTTTGGTGTGAGACCAAAGCATTGTAGACTTGGGGTAAGTGATGGTACTTTGGGTTTAGCAGTAACCGGAATATTGCCATGATTCTTGGTACAAGGGGCCATCTATCACAAAGATATGCTCAGCGGGACATCAAGACAAACCAGAGTACCCCAGGGGACTGTCTGTGACTCTGGGTTAAGGCTGTCAAAGTGCCTGCGTAGTTTGAATTTGGTGCAGTTGGTTGGTAAAAACTAAGTTTAGAATTCACAACCAATTTGAGAATTGTGCCTTGGTTTTTTACAGTCCACCGTGAGGTTGGTACTTGTGCTCTTGTGTCACCATTGGAAGATTCATGGGAATAAACCAGAGGATCTTCCTTTGCTTTAAACTTGGACTATTTATTATACTTGGAACAGTTAAAACTGTCGTTGTGTTCTGTCAAGGTGCATTTGGTAGGAACTTTTCATCCTCTGATGCATAGGTTGACAGTCTTTGCTTACCTTGTAGTTGCAAAGTTATTAAAAGGATTGCTCTAGAGCTGAATGGGTAGTTGCTGTGCTGTGATAGCAATGGAAGAAAAGAGACTGGATTCTCCATTGCAAAGCATGGGGTGTGCTATACTATACTATAGTATTCTATAAATTTACTATAACACGGCAGGTTCTGCAGACACAGGGAATATTCCTTTGGTGCGTAAATCTCCTCTACCATGGGATTATAATATTGTCTCCATGAAACTGACTGTGCCTCAGGACAAAAACTGATCAGATTGCTTTCTGTTCTATAACTCTCTGAAGATGATATTCATTACAGTCAGCACTTCAGCCCTGATAGTGAGATACAGGCCTATGGCTAATCCTCTCTACACCATATTCAATACAATAAAATGTGGTCATAAGAACCTAAGAATGGCATACTGGATCAAACCAGTGGTCCATTTAGCCCAGTATCTTGTCTTCCAACAGTGGCAAGCCAGATACTTCAGAAGGAATGAACAGAACAGTGCAATTATTGAGTGATCCATCCCCTGTCATCCAATCTCAGCATCTGGCAGTCAGAGGCTTAGGGACACCCAGAGCATGGGGTGGCATCACCTACCACCATGGCTAATAGCCATTGATGGACTTATTGTCCCTGAAGTTATTTAATTCTTTTTTGAACCCAGTTATAGTTTTGACCTTCACAGCATCCCCAGCAATGAGTTCCACAGGTTGACTGTGTGTTGTGTGAAGAAGTAATTCCTTCTGTTTGCTTTAAACCTTCTCCCTATTAATTTCATTGGGTGATCCTTGGTTCTTGTGTTGTTTGAAGAGATAGATAACACTTCCCTATTCACTTTCTCCACATTATTCATAATTTTATACACCTCAGTCATATCTCCCTTTTGTCACCTCTTTTCTAAACTGAACAGTCATAGCCTTTTTAATCTTTCCTCATATGAAAGCTGTTCCATAACTCTTAATTTTTTCCCCTTCTCTGTCCTTTTTCTAATTTTAATGTATCTTTTGTGAAATAGGGCAATCACAACTATACACAATATTCAAGGCGTGGGTGTACCATGGCTTTATATAGTGGCATTATATTTTCTGTTTTATTATCTGAATTTGAAAAAGTACAGAGAAGATCAACAGAAACAAGTATGGATTTGGAACAGCTTCTGTATGAGGAAACATTAAAAAGACTGGGACTTTTCAGCTTTGAAAAGAGATGACTAAGTGGAGGAATATGGTAGAGGTCTAAAAATAATGAATGACGTGGAAAAATTGAAGAGGGAAATGTTATTTACTCCTTCACATAACACAAGAACAAGGGGTCACCCAATGAAATTAATAGGCAGCAAGCAGATTTAAAACAAACAAAAGTTGCTGTTTTTTCACAGTCAAACTGTGGAACTCTTTGCCGGGGATGTTGTGAAGGCCAAAACTATAACATGGCTCAAAAAATAACTGGATAAGTTCATGGAGGATACATCCATCAATGGCTATTAGCCAGGATGGACAGGGATGGAACACCATGTTCTGTGAATCCCTAGTCCACTGTCTGCCAGAAACTGGGAGTAGGTGACAGAGGATGGATCACCTAATAATTGTCTGTTCTGTTCATTTCCTCTGAAGCATCTGGTATTGGGCACTGTTGGAAGACAGGTTAGTGTGCTAGATTGATCATCGGTCTTACCCAGTATGGTCATTCTGATGTTCTTATATATAACCCAGATGTATCAGTCCATTGCTATAATGCACTAGACCCGCTGCACCTCCCAGAGCTGAGATAGAACCCAGGACTCCTGATGGGGTCTCTCTCTCTCTGCAGAGTTAGTAACAAAGTAAGAATAAACATTAAAATCTGAAACCTAACCAGTCTCCCTTAAGTGACTTGCCACAAGATGTCAGAATATATTATTATGAGAGCCAAGTGGGTCTAATATTTATTTAATTTTCTCTCTTTTATATAGGAATTGGACACAGTGCTCCTGTCAGCTAATTACTAAGTTTTGTGCAAAAAAAAAAAAAAAATAGAGTTTTCAAGTGCCTAAGTAGGCCCTGGAATCACAGGTAAGGTTGCCTTCCCTTCCAAAATCTGAAATAGTGGCTCTGGTTTGTTGACCCGCTCAAAGGCATGATTTCCCTTTGCAAAAGCCATGTTGATTCTTTCCCAGAAAATCACAACCATCTATGTATTTGATAATTCCATTCTTTACCGTAGTTTCAACCAATTTGCCTGGTACAGAAGTTAGGCTTGCCAGCCAGTAACTGCCACCATCACTTCTGGAGCCTTTTTTTAAAAAAATGGCATTACTTTAGCTATCCTACAGTCATCTAGTACAGAGGCTGATTTAAGTGATAGGTTACATAACCCAGTTAGTAGTTCTGCAATTTCATATCTGAGTTCCTTCAAATATCTTGGGTGAATACTAGCTGGTTCTGGTGACTTATTATTGTGTAATTTATCAATTTGTTCCCAAACCTCCTTTATCGACACTTCAGTCTGGGACAGTTTCCTCAGATTTGTCATCTAAAAAAAATGGCTCAGGTGGGAGAATCTCCCTCACATCCTCTGGAGTGACGATCAATATAAAGAATTCATTTAGCTTCTCTGCAATGGGTTTGTATTCCTTGCTGTTGGTTTTGTGTCTTTTGCTAGTTACTCTTCAAATTCTGTTCTAGTTTGCCTAATTATACTTTTACATTTGACTTGCCAGAGTTTATTCTCCTATCTATTTTCCTCTAGAGGATCTGACTTCCAATTTTTAAAGGATGCCTTTTTGCCTCTAAAAATCTCTTACTTTGTTGTTTAGCCATTAGAGCTGATGCTAGGCATAAGCAGACTAAGCAACGGCTTAGGACCCTGAGCAGCTCAAGGGGGCCCCTTATTAATTATTAGTATGTGCTGTGTGAAGGGGTAGGGGGAAATACTTCTGCTTAGGTCCTCCAATGGACTTGCAATGGCACTATTAGTCATGGTATCATTTTTTGGTCCTCTCACTATTTTTTTTTGTATTTGGGTTATACATTTAATTTGAGCCTCTATGATAGTGTTTTTTAAAAGTTTCCAGGGAGCCTGCAGCATTTCATTCTGTGACTGTTCCTTTTAATTTCTGTTTAACTAGCTTCCTCATTTTTTTATAGTTCCCCTTTTTGAAGTGAAATGCTTCTCTAGTGGACTTCACTGGTATTTTCCCCCTGCACAAGGATGTTCAATTTAATTGTATTATGGTCATTATTACTGAACAGTTCAGCTATATTTGCCTCTTGGACCAGATCCTATATGCCAGTTAGGTCTGAATCAAGAATTGCCTCTCCCCTTGTGGGTTCTAGGACTAGCTGCTCCGAGCCATTAATGCTGTCTAGAAATTGTATCTCTGTATTCCATCCTGAGATGACACGTTGCTAGTCAATAAGGGGATAATTGAAATCCCCCATTATTGTTGAGTTTTCTATTTTTATAGCCTCTCTAATCTCCCAGAGCATTTCATAATCACCATCACTATCCGGGTCAGGTGGTCAGTAGCATACTCCTACCGCTATACTCATTATTCAAGAATGGAATTTCTCTCCCTAGAGATTATATAGTACAGTTTGATTCTTTTAAGATTTTTACTGTATTTAACTTTATGCTTTCTTTCACATATAGCGCCACTCCCCCACCAGCCCAACCTACTCTGTCATTCCTATATATTTTATACCCTAGTATACATTTACATTGATTTTTCTCATTCCACCAAGTTTCTTTCATGCCTATTATATCAGTATCCTTATTTAATACAGGGCACTCGAGTTCATCTATCTTAGTACTTGGACTTATTGCATCTGTATACAAGCAATTATAAAATTTGTCAGCCTGTAGTTGTCTGCCTTCCTGTGTTGTAACTGAATGGGACTTTCCTTTGACTGTGTCTTTTCAGCTCTTAAATGTACTTTATCTATTCAATATTCTTTACTAGGATATAGAGAATTCCTCTTACTAGATCCTCCACAAGGGATAGCACTGTTCAAACCATGTGCTCCTCTGCACCTGTTGACTTCCCCCCAGCTCTTAGTTTGAAAAATCATTTATGACATTTTTAATATTACATACCAGTTCTGTTCCATTCTGTTTTGGTTTAGGGGGAAGACCATCCTTCCTGTATAGGCTCTTCCTTTTCCAAAACATTCCCCAGTTCCTAATAAATCGAAAACCCTCCTCTCTACATCATTGTCTCATCCACACATTGAGACCTTATAGTTCTGCCTGTCTACCTGCCCCTCCACCCCATGGAACTGGAAGCATTTCAGAGAATGGTATGACAGAGGGCCTGGACTTTAATCTCTTAGCTAGTAGCCTAAGTTTGGCCTCCCATGCGAATCTTTATCCTACACTCTGTTTAAAGAGGTATCAGATTTCCAGCTCTTTCAGAGCACTTGCTTGTCTATATTTCTACAAGCCTCATTCACATCTAGTGAAGTAGGCACCATGTTTTAGATGGCCACAATGCCTCTGCATGAGACAGACCTGTCCACAAGTTCTCCAGACCTTTGAAGTCTATGAGGCTGAAATCAGGAGTCAGTCCATCATAGCTGTACAGTTGTCAAAGTGAATCAGACTGTTGCATGATTGCTGTGAATTTGGAGGTGTTCAGCTACCTGGAGATGTCAAAGTGCTCTCAGTTAAGCCTGATGTAATATCCATGGCAAGCTTTCACACTGTCGTCTTCTTAGAATGCTGAATGATTCTATTTAATCTCTAGATGTGACTGCAGTAACACTTTTGCTCAGTGACTCAGGAGAACAAGAGGTGCAGTCACTTCTAATACACTCTGGACATAGTATACAGAATTAATGCTCATTTTGGCAGTTTTTCTGGCCTTATTCACCTAGAACGCCTCAGACCAGCTTCCTGGGGGCTGTACCAAGAGTGCTGGAACAATTTTTATAGTGGGGGTGCTGATGATGGAAAACATGTATTTGGTGTTTGTTATTACTACTTCAAGCCAGGGGGTGTGGCAGCCCCCCTAGTTACAGCACTACTGCATTGTACTGCTCACTAAACAGGTGGGCATATGCAAAGGACAATTGATGAAGAAGAAGAAAGTTACTTACCAATAACTGAGTTATTTGAGATGAGCATCTGCATATTCACACACCCTGCCCACCGTCCACACTTTTGTGGAGTCTTCTGTTAAGACGTTCCAAATTAATGGAGCGAAATGAAGTGCGGTTGGGGCCATCCTCACTTTTATACCCTTGATGGTCTCAGGCAGAGAGGGGAGGTAGGATGGATAAGCAGTTCCAACAGATGCTGCTGAACAGAAGATTTCAGTGGCTTCCGGCACAGGAACCTTGATTACACAAGGAGGAATATGCATATGCCCACCTCAAAGAACTCCAGTTACCAGTACACAGTCTGCATTTTCTTGTCTCCAGCTGCTGAAGGCTGCTAGGTTCCACTCAAGATCTGTGGTTCAGTCCGGGGACTGCAGTAGAGCTGCCTTGATAGACATAATTTCCTTGGATTTCATGCATAAATCCTTTAGTCAGCTCCTGAGGTTTCCCTTAAAGTAGGCAACCCTGAAATGCAGCTTGCTGATCTAATCCCAGCCATTTATTTTTGAAGCCTGCTCAAAATGGCTGATTCAATAGGTCACTAGGCTTTAGACCTTTAACAACATTGTAGTAATGGTGTCCCATGCATCAACTGTAGTCTTTATAAAGCCTTTGTATAAAGCCTTTGACATGATTGATTGTCAGTTTTGGAAATCAATTACAGATAGAGGGCAAGAGCCTGGAAGGAGCGGATTTCAGTAGGAACTGAGGATGATCAGGGCCTAGTGGGATCATAGCAAATCAGTGGCACAGCTGGAATTTATAACTCAGGATCTCCTGACTTCCAGGTCTTTGTGAAGACCACTACTAGACTGCTGCTGTGTACTTGGCAAAGAGGAACAAAACTCTGTACTGCACTACTGTAAGCTGCCATTTTTTTCAGCAATAAGGCCAAACTAGGTTTCTAATCTTGGCAGTTGAGATAAATCTTGTCTTCCTCAGACACTATGGTACAGAAGATATTTCTTTTAGGTTCTCATCCATTTGCTGGAAGCTGTCCATTAATTAATAAAATGGAAACTGCTGATATAAGTTGGTGAAGACAAGCTCTTCTACAATGTAAGGTAGCTCCCTACTAACTTGATTGAATTGCCTCAGGGTATGCCTAAGACTTTCTGCTAGTCTCTGTTCCATCTGTAACATCAGTCCCAGGATTTCATACTCAGATTACATAGCAAGCATTGCCTCCTTCTCCTTAAGTGGGGTAACCAGATTCCCTAACGTAAAAAATAGAATACCAACAAATTTTGAGCTAGAATAACCTTTTGTTTCAGTGTGTTTCAGAAGTTCAGTTGCTCTTATTGGCTCACTAAATTTGTATGCCTTTTTACAATGATGTTGATTAGGCCGGAAGAACCTAGAAATCAGCCAGCTCTCTCCAACTAGGGATTTCTCCAGTAAGGCAGAGCCACAAATTGGCTCGTATGCCTTCCACTCTATCAGCGCTTGGCAAGAGGAATGTGGTAGGGACAAGACTGTGCATGGCTGAAGAACTATTGCATTCTAGTAATCCTGAGCTTGTGGACAGCCCATAGGAAGCTGGTATGCTTTACAGGAGCATGCAGGCTTGTCTAAAATATGCCAGAATCAAGGTCTCCATAGAACCTATTCCAGAATTAGGGGAGCCACAGCCAGATCTCTTGTTGCTTTCCCTTTTAGCTGTATCCTGGGGAAACTAGGAATAGCTGAGAGTATAAGACGAATATGTGTACATACTATAGCGACCACATGACACATACAGTGTGAGCTACAAAGTGCATAAAAGTTATCTTGTAGCTTTCTGACATACATTCCCTTATTTGGCATGTTATTTATGTTGGCCAGAATGATTTGGCTCTATGTTCACCCTCTTTTAATGCAATGTACTTTTGCTGCTGCCGTCTGCAGTAATCTGTAAAGAAGACATAATTTATTCACAACTAAATGAAAGCCAGTGAGCTGTTAGTGACAGATATGTATTCCATACACTAATACTAGTCTAGATGTCAGTAGAAAAGTAGACGATTCCCCCTTCAGCAGCCTGTACTTGTCATAAACTTATAGTCTTCACATTTTTAAAGATGCTAGGAATTACTATTCAGCTGCAAGTTGCTCCACAAGGGATACTGTATATATATAATCCACAATTCTGTGAAATCCTATTTACTGAAATGCACAGAAAAGTGGCCCTAAAAATTCAGAACACTGGCAATTCAGTGAAATGAATGACTAGGCTGAAAAGCCTTTTTAGGCCCTGATACTGCAAATGTTGATGTATATGCTTATTTGAGTTCAGTGGATTTATTTATGTGTGTAAATTTAAGCATGTGTATAAGTGTTTGCAAGATTGAGGGGTCTTAGTGTCCAAAGATTCTATTGGAAATATAAAAATGGTAATAACAACTAAAAATGCATTTGAATTTGACACCGTCATTGAAGTCCTCTGGATACTTTACAAAAAATAAGTAAAGCCAAGATCATATAATTAGACAGCAAATCTATCAAAAATGCAATATCCGAGCTAGCAAACGATCTCTTCTACATTCTATTTATTAACATATAGAACATAAAACTTGAAACAATGAAACTAAAATGGAAATAGAACATTACTGAGCTTTGCCTAAATGCAAGCAGTATGCTGTGCTGTGGTGTACTATATTTTTAGGGGGAAATCATTTCAGATGTAAGCATTTGACAGAAAAGGAACCACTTCTCTGTTACAGAGTGAGCTGGTCCTTTAAGAAATCTGGGGCTCAATTGTACCTGTAGCAGACTAAGCCCACCTCTATAGGCGGAGGACATGTCATAAGTCATGTGAAGGTGAGCATGTGTCTAAACAACATCTAATGGGGTGAAGGGATAAGAGTATCCTGCAGGGACCTAAACAGAGAAGGACTTTAGGGAAAAAATGGAACAAAGGAGGACTCCACTCCTGGGAATCAGGGCTCTGTGAAGAGCTGGAGGTCTGGATGTGATGTGTAAGAGACCCTGGAAAGGAGGCACAGGACAGCTGTGGTTACGGGGGGTAGGAAGAAATTTCAAAATCTCACAAACTCCTCTCTGTCAAACTCAACTGCTGGCTCCTGAACTACAACTCACAAATGAGCTATTTTAAGATGCCAACTTACCAGCAATTCATATAACATAACAACACTTGCCAGTGTTTCAAGGAATCCATAGATCACATTGTATTTCTGTAAACCTTTATAAGTATTTTATCTTCCTCTGCATATCCCATAATTATAAATGTAAATGATGTACTTTCAGACCATACATTAATGTGTCTGTTACAAAGAAAGAGGTTTCTACTTTCTATTTTGATCACTGTTACAGACATTTTGATAGTACCTGGGTGCCAATTTACTTATACTACAATTACACCTCACTGAAGAAAAGATTTCTATTTTCAGAATGCTTAAGTTGCACACACAAAATATATGCATGCACCAGAAGTGCATGAAAACCTCATATTCCCCACATGTAGCATAGATGATTGTCTTGACAAGCACCCATTTATTCAAGTAGGTGTAAACATGGGTTTTGTGTACTTAACAGGTGAATATCTGTAATTAGCATGTAAAGTCCTGACCCTCTAAAATTCTTCCAGTTCTGCCATAAGGGAGATCTCAGTGTTATTCTGTGGAATTCACCATGGAAGGCAGGATATCTTCTGCAACCCAGGAGGAATTTTGAAGGGCCAGTACTGAAGGCTCCTATTTTTGAATTTTTTTTTACTTTTTCATCATTTTTTGCAATGTGAACAAGAGAAGCAGAAATAGATGGAGGCAGGACAGAAGGTGAAATAAGGACAGACGGGAATTCTGTTGTTAACACGAATTAAAGAACTGCTTAATCATTTTGATCTGCCAGTTAATAAATGACATACTTATAGTATCCATAGCAAACACATTGACTAATATACTTCTCATCTAATCTTTACAATTCATATTAGTGGAGGACCTGACTCATAGTTGAAATTGCTATTTGAATCACTTCCTTGGAACACGTGTCCAATTTAACAGCAGATTAGTTAGTGAGAGGACAAAACAAAGCATTGTTGATAAAGGTTGATAAATGAGGAAGGCCTCATTTGGTCATAACCAGCTGGAGATAATCAGGTGTTAAGACCCTACAGAGATGCAGAGTTCTTCTGCTGATTTTCTAAGGGTATATCTATACTGCAGTTAAAAACCCATGGCTGGCCCACATGTAAGAGGGTGGGGACCTCCTCCAAGCTCCCACTGTCCATTGTTTACTTCCTCTTTTCGCCCAGTTGGCAACTCTTGGGGAGTTCACTGAGGCAACCACCCACAGATATAGTGCCAGCTCCTCTTATTCCCTTCCCCTTGCAAGGGAGGAAGATCTGGCTGGAACAAGGGTCTGTCTCTCAGATAGCCACTGAATACTCACCTTTATGCATTTAGTCTCTCTAAGTCTATTGCCCATTCACTGGGTTTACCTTCTACCCAAATTCCTCAAGTGTATTGCTCTGCAGTCAGTCAGGGTGGCTTCAGGAGCAGTACGTCTCTTGGCTCTCTCCTCCTTGGATGGCCTAAGTCTGTTACCAACAGTCTCTGTGTGGAGCAGCCTTCTTCCTGTTCACCTCCCTTCCTCTGGTAAGTTTCCACTTTAAAGCTGCTGCTCCTCCAGGATGAACAAGCTTTGCAAGTATTTCTCATTGGAACTCAGAAGAGTTCATTAATTTCTTCCATACCAGTGTGAAGGCATGTCCCTTCACACACCCCACCCCTTAAGATGGAAAGGCCATTTGGCTTTGGGTTGTCTCCATTCCTGATCTCTGACGAATGGCCCATCAGCGAGGACAATGGGCTGTGAAAAGCTTGGCCTTCCTGTGGATGCTCCATACTGGCACTGACTCATGGACGCTGTGATACTACAGAGTCAGGTGGTCTTGTCACCTGATACTAAAACATTACCTGGAACTTTTTGTAACTTTCAACTGTAAGAGAATGAGGGGGGGGGCTCACCTTTGGGAAACAAGGGATTCCCACCTTATGTAAATCCTATTTAAGGGTGGGGAGGAAGGCAAACAGGATTCTTCCTCTCCATGGCATGTTTGCCCAAGAAGAAAGACTGCAAAAGGCAAGGCAAAGGGGGAGTCCAGACTAAGACAGGGGTCCAGACTGAAAAGGAACATACTGGAATTCTAAACCACAGGAACTTTGAAAACTGCCTGCAATGGTATCTAGGGTGAGAAATACTATTTGTAACCAATTTCTTTAGTGAAGGTAGCTTAGTTTGCATGTTTGATTTCATTTGCTTAGTCATGTGCTTTTTCTGCTTGTTCCCCTTTTTACCATTTAAAATCTGCTCTTTGTAGTTTTGAACCCAACCCAGTTTCTGGAATTTCTAACTGGGGGAGAGGGCGGGGGACACGAAGCGTGCACACCTCCCTCCACATTGAGGGAAGGGGCGAATTTCATACTATATCTTTGGGTCTGCATTCCCAGGGAGGTGGACCTCTGAGTGCTAGAGCAAGTCCCTGAAGCTGAGTCTTCCCAGAGCTGATCTGCAGCTGGGTGTGGTCCTACCTCTGTGTGTGTTATAGAGGAAGGTTTAAGAGCCTGGCTCAGCAAGACAGATTAAAGGGGCCCCATGCTGGAAAAACAGGTAGACTCAGCGGTATCTTGGCACATCAAGTGGCTTCCCAAGGGGTCCAATCCATCAAAGTGATAACATTCAGGGTCATCCCCCAATGGGGTATCTCTTGGCCCTAAATCATTGACAGTGGGTCTCTTTTGAAATATCCAAATAGGTCAAGATAGTGGACTTTTCATTTGTTTGTAAACCCTTGCCTGCTCTGTGTCCAGATTACGGTAGGCAGCCTGTGCCTGACCCATCAGGTATGGGGTTAGGATAAGAGCCCGTTGTTCTGGGAGTGACTGGGCTGTTAGTGCTGTCCTCTCATATGTGACAAAAAGGCTTTAGAATCATAGAATCATAGACTATCAGGGTTGGAAGGGACCTCAAGAGGTCATCTAATCCAACCCCCTGCTCAATGCAAGACCAATCCCAACTACATCAGGGTGATTTTAGGGTCAATCTTTAGGGTCATCTTCCAATCCCATCTTGGTGAGCTTCACTGGTACAGGCAGAGGGACTCCTTAAGTGGAAGCATGACCCAACCCCACCCCATTCCTCCCTGCAGGCGCAGGGCCAGTACTATCTGCTGTAGCATAGGCGCCGACTCCGTGGGTGCTCTGGGGATGGAGCACCTACGGGGAAAAATTGGAGGGTGCAAAGCACCCACTAGCAGTGCCCCGCCCCTGCTCACCTCTGCTTTGCCTCCTCCCCTGAGCATTTCCGCTCCTCCCCGGCTTGCCGCGCCAAACAGCTGTTTGGCATGGCAAGCCTAGGAGGGAAGGAGGAGAAGTAGAGCGGTGGCGCGCTCGAGGGAGGAGGCGGAGCGGAGGTTCCTTTGCCTCCTCGTCCTGGCCGCAGGGTTATTTCCTGTGGCCCACCAGGCTCCTCGCACCCCCCTACACTATTTCACCTCCACTCTACCTCCTCCCCTGAGCGGGCCACCACTCTGCTTCTCCTCCTTCCCAGGCTTGCCACGCCAAGCAGCTGTTTGGGGCAGGGCCGGGGGGGGGGAGGGGCATGAGTCCCTACCAACGCCTGCGAAATTTGGCACCTATGTGCTGTAGCATTTCCCTTTGGAACTCCTGCTGCTGGATCAACAGGATCAGGATACTTCTGTGTGAAGTGAGGCAGCCCACAGCAGCAAGTCTCAGTGCCCAGATTAACAGCTTAAGCAAATGGGGCTTGCACGACTGCCCTAAAAGTAGCTGCATAGTGCAGTATAGTGGCTGGGGCTGGAGCTCAAGCTCTGAAGCCAGGCTTGAAGGCTTGCTGTGTTGACAGACCCACAGTGTCAGGTATTAGAACCCTATCTAGAAATGAAGACCTGTTTTGACAGCTGTCCTTAGCCAGTCATCTTAGCTCCAAAAGAGGAATGTCAAAGGGGCTAGATTCTACCTGAGGGAGATGAAATTCAAAGCAAGGACATAGGAAGTTGGCTTGGAGATCCATAGGAACAGCTACATTCAGGAGGAAGTTTAGCACTTTGTGATTTATGTTTTGTTGCTAAGAAAAAAGGAGAACCTCTGAAAAAGGAAAAGATTTGGATGCTGACCCTGCCTATGCATGTGCTATGTGTTTAAACCTGGCCTGTTCGCGGGCACTAGAGAGCACATTATCTTATCTTATGTGTTTAAATCTACAATCATGCTGGATTTCATAAACAGTAATGTGCACAACACCTGCAGTGCTTTACGTAAGGTTTTTTTTTTTTTTTAATAATAAACTTAATTCTGATCTCAGGGTTTGTTTATCATAGAATCACAGAATATCAGTGTCATAAGCATAAAGTAACCTAGACTTGCTGCTTACCTGTAAAGGGCTAAGAAGCTAAAAGAAACCCGGTTGGCACCTGACCAAAAGAACCAATGGGGACTAAAGATGCTTTCAAACCTGGGGGGGCGGGAAAGTGCTTTTGTCTGTGTCTCTCGTTCGCTCTGTGTTTTCAGGAGAGATCAGACAGTTTTCTTCTTTCCATCTAAGCTATATTCTTTTTCACCAGCAACAGTAAGTAATTTAGCCAGGCAAGGCTGTAGCTTATATTTGTTAATTCGCTTGTGAATTTCTCAGGGTTTTGGGAGATATCTTGTGTTTTCTCTGTAACTTTGAAACTCAACAGAGGGGGGAGGAATTCCTCTGTGGTGTGGGTTTTCCTTTGGTTCTTTTTGTGATTGCAAAGTGTTTTTCCACTGATTCCTATAGAGATTTTGTTTCTTGTTTTTCCTTTAATTAAAGTTCTTCTTTTAAGAATCCGACTGCTTTGTTTTCCATTGTGTAAGATCCAGGCTTTTGGATCAGGCTCACCTAACAGAATTGGTGAGAGGTTTTACTCAAGCCTTTCCCAGGGAGCTCCAAGTAGTCCTGCCCCTAGTTCTTGGGGTGCGCTTGGTGGTGGCAGCATACTGTTCCAGACACAGCAGAAACTTGTGTCTTGGGGAACTTTTAACCTAAGCTAGTAAAATAAGCTTATGGGGTCTTTTCATGCAGGTCCCCACATCTGTACCCTACAGTTCAGAGTGGGGAGAGATTCCCTGACAATCAGGGTTGGAAGGGACTGCAGGAGGTGATCTAGTCTAACCCATGCTCAAAGCAGGACCAACCCCAACTAAATCATCCCAGCCAGGGCTATATGGAGACATTGAGGGAAATGAATCCAAATGAACTAAAAGTAAGAATTTGAAGTGGATTAGTTTAACCACATAAAAAATTAAAGTGAATTAAACTAACTCTAATTAAGACCACTTTAATTCTGAATAACAGCATCCACCAGGGAGTTTATGCAGTTTAACTAATCCAAGCATCAAAGCACTAGTAAAATGGTTGTTAGTACCCTTTGAATCCACCTGGAGGCAGATAGAACCAGAAATATTCTGACAGTCTAATTCTATGAGATTTTAAATACAGATAAGTCCTTTTTATTGGTAAATATATATATTGTGACAAAGCTCCAAGTCTGTACTTGTGGGTCCTGCACTTCCTGGCAGATTTAGGGGCCTCAGAAACTCATCTAGGCCCCAGAGTGACCTCCCTTTCTCAGTATAATTGGCAAGAGTCACCACCTAGTGAGTTGCCTTCATCACAGGCCAGTATGGAAGATGGAAAAAGGGGGGAGCCCAGGCCCGCCCTCTACTCTGGACTCCAGCCCAGGGACCCTAATAGTATCAGCTAAGATGGCTGACCTTTTAGGCACAAAACACAATACAATTCCCTGGGCTACTTCCCCACAGCAGTCCCTGCTTCTTCAAACTCCACTTCTCCCTTACCTCAGGGCCTCCTTCCTTCAGTATGATATGTTGTCCACCACTCAGTCTCACCAACAGCATAACTTCCTTCCACAGCTCCTGACACCCACACCCACCTGACTAACTGGGAGGTTTTTATCTGGTTTCAGCCAGTCCCTGATTGGCTACAGGTGTCCCAATTAGGCTAGCTGTTTCTACTCCTTTCTAGAAGGTTCTTAATTGGCCCCAGGTGTCTTGATTGGCCTGGAGTAGCCTTTGTTTGGCTATCCAGGGAACAAGGACCTGCACATTCTGAGACTAATATACCTGCCTTCCAGCACTCTCCTATATCCTTCTGGTCTGACTCCGTCACAATATGTAATTAAATATTGTTTGTTAATGGCATAAAAACAAGATGAGAACACTGAGACTGTATAGTTATGTACTCAAAAGTCAAGAAATTATAAAGTTAGGTTTGCACAAAAACATAAACTCTACCTCCTCATGCCTATCTTACAATAAAGCCTTTAACTATATGATCTTTGTCTATTTGCACCAATGAAATCAGTGGGATTTCTTCCACAGACTTAAATGGCAGTAGGACTAAGTCTTACCTTTTGCTCTTCCCTAGCCCCTTTTTTATTGGCTTCAGCAGGCCTCATTCTTGCTAAGACTTGCATATATACTTAACTTTAAGCACGTGCATAGTCTTGTTGAGTTTGTTGGGACTACTTGTATTCTTAAAAGGATGTGTTTAAGTGTTTGCAAGACTGGACCCTAGTCCTAGGTTTCCATTTCCCAAAGCATATGTGTTTGGCATGAATTAACAGCTTAATCCTTGCTATTTAACAATAGCAGATAAGTGCGGGGGCTGAGGGAAGGGGAGAGGGGGAAGGAATAGTTCCTTGCAGTCCTTGTTCTTGGGTATTCATGTTTTCTATGACTATGGTATTGTTGGCTCTGCATTTATGTGATTGTCTTTTAATTCTGTTACAAAATGTAAAGAGAATTAAAAACAAGAAAAACAGCTTGTTTTACATATTCATGGTAATACTTTGCAGGCTTTTAATTATTTATTGACACTCAGTTGCCATATATCTAAGAAATCATTGTAATAAAATAAATCAGAATGATAAATAATTTCAATATCAAATGTATTCTTGAATACTTTGCTTTCTAGGAAACAGAAAAGAGAATTGCTGACAAAGAACTCAATCCAAAACCAACTGAAGTCAACAGAAACATTTAGACTATATTCACTGAATGATTTGGACATAGAGTCCTTTTAAAATAAACCACTATTGGTTATGGGTATGTATACCTCACCTAGATTTAGGTTCCCAGTGTAAGTATTTAGTATTAAAGGATATATTTGCATGGTTTAATAGGCAGCAACTTCTATAAGTCTACTTACTTATTTTTGTGTTTAAATTAGGCACAACATGAACATTAAGTATGTAACAGACTTCACTGACTAGAAGCATGACAGGGTCTCAGAATGCCACTTGTTAGTACTATTAGGTCTTTTGAGAAATATAACTATTAAATGAATCCTGTTTTGAGTTTTCTTGAAGGAAAAAAAGTAAATAAACCAATCAAATGTTATGACAGATGCATTGCTGATACCTTTTCATTCTTCTGCTGATTACTCAGTCTACATTACAGTGATTGCACATACCTTAAGCTTTTTGACATTGGTGCAGGGATCATTGGAGAAGCTCTCAGTATCTGAAATTTCTATGTCTTCACCATACAGAACACCGGTCAGATCATTCCTCACCTGTCACAGAATGAGAGAAAGGTCAAACGAATAAAGGAACGCACAGAGGAGGAAGCAGATGGACTCTCTTGGATCACAGTAAGAAGATTCAAACACATAAAGGATGATATATGTACCAATTTTCTTTTTTTTCCTTTAGAATGAGACTGTCAGAGTTCAGGGCAACTGCACCTGTATTTCCCTCATCATAGTCTAGCAAGAGCACCCACTCTCAGGCCTCCAGCTTCCCTGCCATCACCTGTATTGGCAGAAACCTATGGCTCTTTCCCTCTTGAATGGGGCTTGTCCATACTGCACAGATCCCAGCCTATACTATGAATTCCCCAGGAAGACAAGCTTTCTAATCAGGACTGCTTTGTCTTCTCCTCAAAGACTACAAACCATGTCATTGCCACAATGAAGGCACCACACAGTTCTTTCTAAACAAGCATGTTTATTCTTAGGGTGAAAACATTGCAGAGAAAACATATCAGCAACAATAAAAGAACTTAGATGCTGAAAGCTTACCAGAGATCATCTCAATCCTAGGAAGGGCTCTGGGAGGAGCTCAGGCCTTCAAACCCCACCAAGAGGTTTTTCTGTGATCACAAGTTCATAAGAGCTTTCATTCAGAACAAGCACCCCCATGAATTTGTGAGCCATTCCCTTATCCAGTTTGGACCTTGGATCTTGTTGTTTTGTAACAGGTGATAAGCAGACAATAGGTTTATCCTCAGAATATAGCTACAAAGGTTGAGTTCAAAGGTGAGAAGTTGCCATCTCCTCCTCTCAAGTCAACTAAAGGTTTGTTCTTATCTGGACATTGTTAAAAAGAGTCTTTTGAAGCTCAGAAAACTTCCCAGCATTTACATTAGTCTTGTCTCCTCCCTAGAGGAGTTTCATACAACCTCACAATAAAATTAATTTAATAAAACTCCACTTAAAAATTTGCATTTTAATACAATGAACTTATAAGATGCTGAAACTTAATTCAATAAAGTTAATTTAATTCAATGAGGTTTGTCCAGGATATTACAGGAAATTGCCATATCTGTCACAGTGACCAAAAGACTGTTCCTTCACCATGACTATCTATCTATGCACTGCAGATTCATAGCTTTATTTTGAGCAATAACATGATCATGGCCAACTTCCTACTTTGCATAATGATAGGTGGCTGATTATTAACAGCAGTGAAATTTGACAAGAATTCATAGAGTTACATTCTCTCCTGCAGCCAAAGATTCACTTGATGCTAGAGAGTGGTGGGTGGCAGTAACATTGGGGAACCAGTTATGGCTCCTTGACTCTCAGAGTTGGTCTACACTAGTCTCAGCTCCAGCAAGAGTGAAAGCACCCTAATTTATGTAGCGGAGGACAGGCATAGCATACTGGAGTTCTGCAGGGCATGAAAGGGGCAGGGTGTCCTGCAGTGTGCCTCCTATGCCAGGAAAGAAGATGAAGTAATTAGCATAGGACCTGGGTCCACCAGCTTTACACCTACCAGCTGAGTTTTCTCTGATCAGGAGAACTCTCAGCTGTCCAGTTATAGCCAGATTCTGGCCCTTTTGTGCTGCCTAAGCAGTGCAAAGGGTCTGAATCACAACTAAGAATCTGGTCCATAACATTTAAGATTCTTTTCTATAAAAATAACTATTTAGAGGGTGCTTGGTTTTGTTTTTTCACCTCATGCCAGCCCATTGCAAAGAGTGGTGCTTCAAGGTACAATTTCTGGAACACGGTGAAGAATCTATCTGGACATACTATGGTTGCAGTCCAAAGTAAATTGTGACTCAACCATGATTTTACTTTAATAAAACTATGAAAAAATCATTGCTCTGATGATTGTCTGTCTTCATTCACTTGCAACAATGTGTCAAATTGTAGGAACTATTCATTGTTATAAGTGACAATTCTTATACACCTGGTCACCTATCAGAAGTCTCTCACACAAGCTGTGACATATCGGAA
The DNA here is from genome assembly GCA_007922305.1 of Dermatemys mawii. Taxonomy (NCBI): domain Eukaryota; kingdom Metazoa; phylum Chordata; order Testudines; family Dermatemydidae; genus Dermatemys; species Dermatemys mawii. The sequence goes on along the minus strand of ML677371.1, from coordinate 173,921 downwards.
AGAAATGTAAATTGTACCTCACTTAACAGCGTTACAAATATTTCTTATATTAGCAATCTCTGCATACTTATTATTACAGTTAATTAAATATGTTTAATTTCCCTTTTAATTAACTTCACTTCTTGAAAAGAAAAGCAGACAACAAACTGTGAACAAGCAAAAAACTGGGTCTACAAAGAGCTGACAACACATTCTGGTCAGTGAGAATTAATAACAACCCTTCAGCAGAAGACTTCTTCTCCATGGACATTAAATCCACCATAAAGCCTACTTTATTAGAAGATGTTTTAGCAGCCCAGAAGAAAGATCCACCTATCATTAAACTTTTTACATTATAAGTCCTTGGGACTGAAGCCTAATAACAGAGCAAAACCAGGAGGATTTGAAATCAGTTCTCATGGGTGAATGGCACTGCGTCCATTTAGATAAAGATGGAATACTTCATTGAAAAAAATCAAGCAAAACGCCTCCCCCCCTAAAAAAAACTACTGGCATAGCTGAAAAATGCAAAATGCAAGAATATCAAGAATAGATGGAGCATCTAGGAGCAGAACAAAGACCGAGTTCTGTGAGAGATCATTTATATTGACCATAAATGAAAAGGAACATTAAACATCATGTCACCAAAGACTGAATGAAAGTAAAGCAAAATAAATCTCACTAACCTACACAATCACCAGTAACTAATGTAGTCAAACAGAACCAGCTGAACTAGTATTAGTTGACTTCTTGCATCTGGAAACAAGCAAAAAGAGATAAGTAATACTCTTATAGTGGGTCACTTAGCTAGGTTTGTCTAAGCCTATCCTACCATTACCAAATCAAGCAAGACTGTGGCAGACAAGATCTTTGGTGACCTTGTTTAAGCATTAATAACATCTTTGGCGGTCTCTTTAGCATATTTAGTTATATATCTTTTCATATCAGGTGACATTCTGGTGAAAGCATTTACCTGCACATTAGAGTTTTCCAGACTGTATGTAACTCTGGAGTTCAAGTTAGCTAATTTTGCAACCCACTGGTCTGCTGTGGTATTGAATTTTGAAGAGGCAAACACATTGGTTTACAGGTTATTACTATAAAGCAGGGGTAGGCAACCTATGGCACGGGTGCCGAAGGCAGCACGCGAGCTGATTTTCAGTGGCACTCACAGTGCCTGGGTCCTGCCCACCGGTCTGGAGAGTTCTGCATTTTAATTTAATTTTAAATGAAGAATCAGAGAGGTAGCCATGTTAGTGTGGATTTGCAAAAGCGACAAACAGTCCTGTGGCACCTTAAAGACTAACAGAAGTATTGCAACATAAGCTTTCATGGGCTAGTACCCACTTCGCCGGATGCATACATCCGAGGTGCCACAGGACTCTTTGTCGCTTATTTTAAATGAAGCTTCTTAAACATTTTAAAAACCTTATTTACTTTACGTACAATAGTTTAGTTATATATTATAGCTTTCAAGAAAGAGACCTTCTAAAAACATTAAAATGTATTACTGGCACACGAAACTTTAAGTTAGAGTGAATACATGAAGACTCGGCACACCACTTCTGAAAGGTTGCTGACCCCTGCTATAAAGCTTCAGAGGTAGTCACAAAATATGTTGGTTTCAGATTGTTGCATAGCTAGAAACTCCAGCTTCTGTGAGTGAAGGTGATATTCTTCTTGGCTGTAATGTTCTTGACACATAGCCAATGACTTGTAGTTTATTTTCTTGATATTGGTATAGGACTGCACCTAATCCTTTATTGGGAAGCATCCACAGGAGTCAAAGGGTAAGGTAAAATGAGGGTATTCTATTATTGATAGCTGTACCAAGCAGTCAATCAGCTGGTTTAAAACATTTAATGTTGCTTAGTCCACTTACCCAGCTAGTCGGAGGGTATTTGTCCAGACACCTTTCCTTTTGCTTTGTGTCTTCTTCTTCTGCTTATGTGTACACTTTTCAGGGTGCTTTTTGTCAGATCCCAAAGGAACAGACAGAAAGACATACACTGGGTTTGTTCTAGAAATGTATTGACTATACTTCTGATAGTAGGTACAAAACCACAGATGCTTAAGAAGTTCCCCTATGGTAGGGCATGTACAGTTACTTTGTCCACTGAATCCATCTTACAATTTTCAGTGTACACCATCATTCCCATATAATGTACCTTACTCTTAAAGAGGTTAGATTTAGAAGCCTTCAGCTTTACTCCATGTTTTTGTAACCATTGCATTCCTTACATTTTTCTTATGTTTTTTTAAAATGCGCCACTGCACACAAGGATATTCTTCAGATATGAAATACGTGCCTCACCCCTAATCTTTGTAAGGTACTCTTTCCTACACCTTTTGAAGTTAGCAGATAGTTTTGTTAAGCCAACTGGAATGCTACCAATTCATATAGACCTTAAGGTCCAATGAAGGCTGTGAGGTAATAACACTGTTTAGCCATGTGATGGGGTGTTTGCCCCACACTAGAAAGGAAGGAGTTAAAATCAGCGTAGGGAGACAGTGCAGGGAGCAGCCAGTCAGAGAGAGACTGCAAAGAGCAGCTAATCAGGGCCCAGTTGTCTCACATTGATTTAGTTGGGGACTGGTCCTGCTTTGATCAGGGGGTTGGACTAGGTGACCTCCTGAGGTCCCTTCCAACCTTGATATTCTATGATTCTATGATAAAGGGGATCTGCAGGGCAGATCAGGGTCAGTTGCTGCAGGAAGGCCAAGAAGAGAGGACTGTGTTCCTTGCAGGCTGAAGGTATCACCTGGGACAGAACGGTTGCTGGCAGGGATGAGGGGCATAAGAGGAAGCTCCTGGCTGGAGGCCCTGAGAGGAGGACGAAGAATGCGCTGAGACCACAGGGAACTGGCCGAGGGAATTGAAGCAGCTCTTGTGGAGACATTAAGGAGAGGTAGGAGGAGGCTGCTATCGACAGGGTATCTGGGCTGCAACCCGGAGGAGCGGGCAGGCCCAGGTTCCCCCACTCGCCGCTGGGGAAGTGGCTGGACTATAGAACTGGGAGATATTCCCTCCTCAGAAAGAGGAAAACACAGAGGGTAACAAGGCCAGAGGGCAAAGTCATGAAGAGGACACTGGTTCCTGGACTTGAGGTAAGTCTGCAAGAGGAGAAGGTAGTGCGAGAGGCACCATCAGTGTGTGCGCGGACTGAAAGAGCTAATCCCTGAGACAGCCAGCAGGAGGTGCTGCTCACTTTTGTGAATGAACTCCTTCACAAGCTGTAAAATATTATTGACATGTGTCCCCTTGATCTAAGAGAGAAACAGGATTTACCTCTAAGCCCCTTTAGAATATATTGAATTCAAGGATGGGGTTGTGTACATCAGATGGTTTTCTGCTCAATTCTGTGACCTATGCAAAGTCTTAAACATCCTTCTCTTTTCTGTACATATACCAACGGTGGGGAATAGGATGAATTTTTGATTTTTTTTTAGGAGATTTTGTAGGTATTCCTTTATCTTGTTATGTAATGCATGTGGCACACAGATAAAAGACTTCTGAATGGTTTGCTGGCTGCATAACTTGATCTGCATCAGGCATCTGTTCCTTGTTTCCAACACCTCTGGAAAAAACTTTGGATTTTTTTCAGCATTTGTTGAGCAACTTGCTTCTGTGCTGCTGATAAATTATTCAGATTAATTGCTAGTTCATACAAATCTTGATCATCCCCTCTGCTTACACGCTGTTCTCTCTCTATTGTCTTAGTCAATGAACTCTGGTACTACCATCTCTTTCTTGTAACACTGATTCCACCGACAAAGTTCTTATCTGCTGAACATCCAATACAATTTCATATTTGGTATGCTGTAGGAATTCCAGCACAGTTCATCCCTTCAGAATAATATGTTTTGATGGATGACTGACAGGGATATTTATACAGCACGATAGTCCTCTGGGTATTTTGACTAATGTCTCTTTGATATCCAAGTTCTTAAACCCTGAGGAGCAGCATCTTGGCTGAAGCACGGCTGTTAAACTTTCAGTATCAAGACCTCCATAGGCCCCACATATTACATTAGTGGTTTTCCCTTTGCGGATAACTGCATCCCATTTTCACACTTCCAGCATACACAAATGATCTGAATAGTTATTTCTGATGAAGTTCAAAAGAGCCTTCACTTTTGTCATTCCGGCATGAGGAAATGTACACTCCATGTTGTTAGGAGGACTAGGTTTTAATTTTCCCACTGGATGAATTGTATCAGTGGTGTTTGACTGTCTCCTCGGCAATACTGTAGCCTATTATCTAAATTTCTAATTCATGTGGACTGACCAGTATAGGAAGAATGAAGACATCTCTTCAGTTAACTGAAACGGGACTTCAATTCATCTTTTGTAATAAATTTGAGTCCAGTTAGCAACTTTAAGTTAAAGACAAACTTGTATTTTCAATAACCAAAGCTTTTAATAAGCTTTTAAAAATGTGTCTCAGAGAGATTATCTGCCAGTCATTGACTTGAGATCATCACTCCTGCGGTCATATATCTGATAAAGCTTGAGTTTTTAACAAAATACCACACTGTATATTTCTTTCCAACTAAGATAGCTATTCTGGCTTGCTGCTTGGATGGCAGATGACAAATGCATGTTGGTCCTATTGAATAAAACACAGTGCTCTCATTTTTGTCTTTGCATTTTTGTGATATTCCTGCATGATATGGAGGTTCTGTATATGCAACAATTGCATGACTTGTTCCTGGAGGGGAATGATGTCTTTGCAACCTGTGAAGTTCCACTGGTCATACCTGGTCCTCCGTACTATTTCCCTGTTGGCTGGTTTTTGGCAGGCTTAACAGGCTTAAGTTTTCCCTGTGAAGTATCTCATAAGGATCAGTCCTGGGCCTATTTCAATCTGACGAGCCAAATGGCTAAAGTTTAACCAAGGGGTAGGCAACCTTTGGCACATGTGCCAAAGGCAGCATGCGAGCTGATTTTCAGTGGCACTCACATTCCCTGGGTCCTGGACACCGGTCTGGGAGGCTCTGCATTTTAATTTAATTTTAAATGAAGCTTCTTAAACATTTTAAAAACCTTATTTACTTTACAAACAACAATAGTGTAGTTATATATTAAAGACTTACAGAAAGAGACCTTCTAAAAACATTAAAAGGTATTACTGGCATGCAAAATCTTAAATTAGAGTGAATTAATGAAGACTCAGCACACCACTTCTGAAAGGTTGCCAATCCCTGGATTTAACCTGTCCTTTTTGAGTGGAATTTTGATCTCACCTATTTTAAAATCTTTATTCAAAACTAGTATTGGTAGCCGTGTTAGTCTGGATCTGCAAAAGTGACAAAGTGTCTTGTAGCACCTTATAGACTAACAGATCTGGTCTTTGCCCACTAAAGCTTATGCTCCAAAATATCTGTTAGTTTACAAGGTGCTACAAAACTCTTTGTCATTTATTCAAAACTAGTTCTCTTCTATGGGTCCCGGTTGACATATTTTTTCACTGGGGTTTGACTTTTAATTTTCTTCGTCCTTTTTTGAAGCGGTAATTGAAGTAACGTTAGGTTTTTTCTGAATTGTCTATAGAGATAATTTAGTCTCTTTACTTGTTTCAGTTGACTTCTTTTTTGATATACTGGTGAGATGTACAATATGATCTTTTTGTTCTAGCAACATAGATGTTACCTAGTCTTCTGACTCTTCCTGTTCATCACTAATTAAGTGATTCTTTGTATACACGATTAAAAAAAAATTTATTTGGGCTACAGTTTTTTTGGGATGCACCATGGAGATGCCCAGACAACCACAGAGCTCTCTTGATCATCCTTTAACTGACATAAAATTCCTTCCATCTTCATTAGAAGGTTCTTTAACTTTCTTCTACTAGCCATAGTACTTGCAAATAAAATCTTCCCTTGCTAATACTACTCAGCTTTCTGAAGTTATGTACTGGTGGCATTCAGCATGCCCTGTGGTCATTCACATCTATCCCATATTGCCCTTCCTCTCTCAGTGAACACAACTTCTGTAATGGGTTAGTCTCTGAGTGGTAAGATCATCACTGCTCAGTTTCTCCTTGCTGGCTCACCAAATGTTACACCAATGTGCATTTTTATTACAACTTGTGTGATAATCCAAAAAACATGGTTCATGTAGCCCATGGTTTCAGTGTTTGCAAGAAGTCCAAACCATTGCCGTGAATGCAGCCTGCTTATCAGAACTTCATGCTACTGACCTCTCAGCAGAGTATAAACCTTAAAGAGTCTGAGCAGGGAATAAAAGAACTCCAGTATTCCAACCAGGTATATGTAAAACACACACTTAATACCACAACAATAGGCCACACTTATACAGTAGACTCTTGATTATCCGGGATGAGAGGGAAAAAAAACTTAATCCCGGTTAATAAAATCCCAGATAATCAAGAGTCTACTGTGGGGGTGGTGCCCCGACCACCCTAGGGGGAAGGGAAGGGGGTGCACCGGCCACCCTGTGCCCTGGTGGGAGGGGTGTGCCAGCCACTCTGCACCCTCAGGGGGAGTGGGTGGTGCACCTGCCGCCCTGCCCCGAGGGTGGTGGAGTGCACCTGCCGCCATGCGCCCGGAGGGGGTGTCTCACCGCCTGTCCCAGTCAGGTCCCGCTGCTAGCCTGGGTGTAAGGAACCCAGGCTGTCAGGGGGAGCTGAATGGGGCAGGCGGAGGGACCCTGGCTGGCAAGGGGCCAGAGGCGCCTAGCCTGCCGCCGCTTTGGGGTTTCCTCCCCAGGCTCCTGCCAGCACGGGTCTCAGCCAGCGGGGGTCTCAGGCTGGCTGCGGGCTGAGACCCCAGCTGGCAAGGGGCCAGCGAGGGAAACGCCAAAGTGGCGGCAGGCTGAGCGCTCAGCCCGCCGCCGCTTTGGGGCTTCCCCTGCTGATCCCTGTTTTAGACATCCCGGTTAATCCACAGCCTGGTTAATCTGAGCCCAGATAATCAGGAATCTACTGTATGAGCATGTACCTCAGTAGTCTCCAACCTTTTTAAGGAGAAGATCAGTTTTTGAATTTAAGTGCAACCCAGGATCTACCCTGCCCCTTCCCCCAAGCCCTGCCCTGCTCACTCCATCCCCCCTCCCTCCATCACTCACTCTCCCCCACCCTCACTCACTTTCACTGGGCTGGGGTTTGGGAGGGGATGCAGGCTGCGGGATGGGGCTGAGAGGTTCAGAGTGTGGGAGGGGGCTCTGTGCTAAGCCTAGGGCAGAGGTAATTTGGGTGCAGGAGGCAGTTCTGTGCAGAGTGTTGGGGTGCAGGAGGGGGTATGGGGTGCTGGCTCTGGGAGGGGGCTCAGGGCTGGGGGTTCTGGTCCAGGGGGCACTTACCTCAGGTGGCTCCCAGGTGCTGGTGCAGCAGGGCTAAGGCAGGCTTCCTGCCTGCCCCAGCCCCATGCCGCTCTCAGAAGTGGCCATCACACCACTGCAGCCCCCAGGGGGATGGGGCACCTGGCTCCGCGTGCTGCTCCTGACTGCAGGCACTGCCCCTGCAGCACCCATTGGCCTCAGTTCCCCATTCCCAGCCAATGGGAGCTGCTGGAGTGGTGCTTGTTAGCAGGAGCACTGCCTGGAGACCCTTGCCCACCCTAGGGGCTTCAGGGGCATGTTGGCTGCTTCTGGGAGTGGCATGGGGCTGGAGCAGGCAAGGAGCCTGCCTTATCCCCCTTGCACTGCCAGACTTTTAGTGGCCGGAGATCACAGTTGACTGGCAGAGGCTCCAGGATCAACCAGTCAGTCACGATCAACGGGTTGGTGACCACTGATGAACAGAATGTTTGACTGCTACATAGCTTCTTATTAAGGTGTACTGAGGTGACAGATAACCTGACAATACTGCAGACATACTTGACAGCTAATGACATCTTGTGGATTACACAATCTATATATAAGGCAACATCTAAGGTAAAATTTAGAGGCAAGTTCATTGAGATAGGAGCCTCGCATAAATATCGCTGCAAGACACCCTGCAAAGATCTGAGAAAGAAACCTTAAGAGGTAGAAATCATTTCAAAACAGCCAGACAGAATACGCAGATTATTTATTATTCATATTAAATATATATTAATTCAGTTACCTCATCACTGTAATACATGGGCACATATGTATAATTCATCCCAGTGCACAGGGCTGCCTCGAGGCTAATGAGTCACTCAAACTGGGTTTATAAATAAATATAATAATATTATGTTGCGGGGCAGGCAAGAGCAAAGAGCCCTCGGTGGTTATGGCAGAGGCAAATTATTAGTATTAACGTAAAAATCACATACAGTCAGCCTATTTCCTGTGTAGTGAGAACCTACAACATTAACCCCTCTCTCTTTTGACTTAGAAATATTTAATTATCAATGGAGGAAGGCCCAATGAAGCCTAATTATAAAAACTTAAACTGGAAGGCAACATAGACTATGCAGTCCCCTAAACCTGAGAGGATTATTTTGTTGGCTCTGTATTTATCTACTATGCTTCTTTCTTTTTAGGCTTGCCCTTTTCCTCCTTCTTCTTGACTTTAGCCTTGGCTTTGTTCTCCAACGAACAGGACTTCTTAAAAACCAGAATGGGACCAGTATCTTTGATGAGAGCTACTGATTTGCATTAACCAATAAGCAAACTCTTTCATCTGCCACAAGTGCCATGCTCGTGGAGGCTTTCAAAATTCTTAAATTTCTGAATGAACCACTACTGAACTATTGATTATGATCTGTGTAAAATATACCTCATAAGGATCTGGTGGCAGAGGAGATGGAAATTCATTCTCATCTCTGATACAGTCAGATAGCAGCAGCTCTACAATCAAATCTCTTGTGGACATTTTGCTAAGGAAGGTTATAGCCCTTCACTGTGTCTTTTGTTGTTGTTCTCTTTGTTGCCACGACTGGACATTAACATTCCATAATCCTTTTTATTGTGGACATATTTTTTCTCCAGCACTCTTTTTTTACCAGTTGGTTTTATCCTTCTGAGCACTGCCACTGGGGGATTAGCAGGTCTGTAACCATGCTGACTGCAGCTTTTGTGCCATTCAGATTCTCTCAATGTCAGGGTGGTTTTAAATCTTTCACACATTCTCCAGTCTTTGTTCCCTATCCCCAAAGTTTTTGTCATTGTTGTTCTGAGTTTTACTTTTGGATTTCTTTTTGAGCTTTTCCTTTAACACTCAATTGCAATGAAATTTGCATCATTGTATTCTGCTTTGTCATTTACAGAGGCTGCTTGCTATTTTTAGTGAAATATATCAAACAGTTTCTTCAACGTATAAAAGATTCTTCTGACCACGAGTTAGACCTGACATTATCAGAATATTATAAGCTTCAACTCTCATTTAAATGTTGTCAAATTTCATGATATTACTGCAAATGTTGTGATTTCAGGCTGATTTTTGAGGAACTCATGAGAAAACAGAAATAGCTCAGCCTTGTTGCCTGAGTTTCTCCATTTGGCCACTACAGGCCACTGTATCACTTGTGCTGCAGGTAACATAACACCTTCTTGCAGTAGGTGGGTTCACCATGTGATCTGAGTGGGCTACAGACCTGGAGCACAAGCAAAGAACAGAGCTGTGCAAAAAAATTTAGCCTCTTTTTTTTCCACTGAAAAATGCAGATTCAAGATCTATTGAAACACTTCACTACTTCATGTTGGATTCGCTGAATTGTTTCAGGAAAAAAGCAAAAAAAACCTGTAACATGGAACATTTCAACATTTTCAAACTGAAACATTTTGACTTTTTTATTCAAAATGACTTTTTGTTTTAAACTGTATTTTAATTTTATTTTTGTTAAAAAAATGTAAGGTAAAAAACCCTTTATAAACAAAATGTTTTGTTCTGGGGTTAAACAAAATCTTTCATTTGACCTGAAACTACTTTTTTTTCACTTTTTCATTTTGCAAAAAAAAAAAAAAAAATTGCAAAAAGCTCTTTGGATCCACCAAAATAATTATTTTTTTTCAATTTTTTAGTTCAGCTACTGAACCAGAAAATGACTTATTCTCACAGCTCTAGTGAAGAACACCACAGCCAGCCTCCACTCCAAACTCAGCAACAATAGCCTCCTTCACACCTCAGCTGCCACCACTATATAGAGAGTTAAAACGCAGGCAAACGCTTTCCTATAATTTTTTTTTTCTGTACCATTTAGGCAGCTTATTTTGTTTTCTCTCTCCTTGCTTGTGTGGCGATGGCCCCCTTCCTCTTTGTTTCAATGGAGTCTAGGCCTCCTTCATGTAGTTGCTCTGTTTTCAGCCTGCAGCCCAGTTTCTCTGCAGATTACACTTTTTTATTTTCTTTTATTGTCTAGTCCTGTCTGCTTTTTTACTCCCTCTTTCAGACTGAGACTTTTCCTGCCCTCACAGTCCTTCTTGGAGCTTTGGCTGCTCTGTCTCCCCATAGAATGCCTGGTCTGGGAGTTCCTGCAGTTCCTGAGTGTAAGGAAGTCAAGCCCTCATTTCTCACTGCACAGGAATCTCACTTCATCCTGCTGTTTCCCCAGCTTTAAAGCAGACTGTTTTTTCTCTTGCTGCTCCTGTGAAGATATCCTCCTCCTTTTCTATTTCAAGGGAATCTGTGTCTCCTTACTGAAACTACTCTTCTTTTGGCTTGCAGGCCAGCGCTCTACTAAACTATCCACTGAATTATGGGGCAGTGACAGATGGACTATCATTAAGATTGTAACACGGTGTCTGTTTTAAAGCTGAATTTTGCATCTTCTATGAAAGCCACAAGTAGTCAGATCAACTTGAGAATTCGTATGCTAGTTCAGAGTCTAGGGTGCACATCTGAGTTCATTTGGTCAAGAGGTTCTGAGATACAGTCCCACTCCTTCAAATTATCTGTTTTTAAGATCTCCATATTCTTATGCTTGTGCAGAAATAATGACTATCTGATTGTTTCTGCTGAGATGTAGTGCCGGGCAACAAAAACAAGCTCTGAAACCTAATTAGTATAAAACGTTCAACTGTATTTGTTGTTCTTGTATTTATCAGTACTACTGAGAGGCTCCCCACTGGAGAGGAGGGAGGGTCAGATGTGGGTTAACATCTTTTGCAGCAGAAGGTGTAGTGAATAGTAACCTGAAGGAACATGAGTTCAAGTCTCTTCTTCCACTGACTGCTGTTAGTGTCTCTGTATACCTCACAACCATCATTATTAAGTCCCCATGTTTTTATCCTAGGTGGAGGCAATTGCCATTCTCCCATTTTGGAGAAAAGATACTTGAAAGTTTGCACAAGGTCACTACTAGCAGAGCTAATATAAAAAACCACAGCACAGAATTGTCTTTTTGTTCTTTTTGTCCAGTGGCTAGCACAATGGGGCTCTGGTGCATATCTTGGTCCTAGGTGTTACAATAATGTTTAAAAAACTGCCTTTTGAAATCTATACCAAAATCTGTGTGCTTGGCTAACGTCCTCAGGATAGCTGTCATTACAGCCAGACATTTTGTGAACACCCAAGGAGGTACAGATAGGCTGAATGGGAGTACCATGAATTGGTAGTGTGAGTTATTCACTATGAATTTGACGAATCTTCTGCGTCCTTCGTATATTGATACATTAAAAATAACTTAAATTGAAAATGGTGTACCAGTCTCTGGGATCCAGAGAAGGGAAAATGGATGCCAGGGTAACCAGGTGGAGCTTTATCTTTTTAAGATAACTGTTGAGTTAACACACGTCTAAAAAAGGTCTGAGACCTCCCTCGTCTTTTGAGATTAGCAAGTAACAGGAGTAGAAGCCCTTCGTGAGAGGGGTCTCTGAAGAGGGATGGAGTGGGAGGGTGGAAAGGAGGGGTAGAAATAAACTGGAGGGTAAATCATACTTTAATAGTGCTCGACACCCCATGGTCCAAGGTCTGAGGAAGAGGGAAAGACGGTTTAGAAATAAAGGAGAAACAGAGTCTCTGATCACAAGACCTGGTATGGAGTCCTTGAGTGTCCAAAATGCCTGCTTAGAACCCCCTGGAGGTTCCCCATGTTAAAATCATACCTGCCCAGCAGCACCTGCTGGTTTGCAATTCTGAGATGTAGCCCCTGGTAGAGTAAATTTTCCTACCGAAAGGGATCACAGGGGAGAATGGGCGTAAAAGGAACTCATAATCTTGGGTGAGAACATAGTATTTCCATGCAGCCCATTTTGAAGAGGAAATAAAGGATGCAGAGGTCTGCCACAGAGTTTTAACTGGGTCCATAATGGCCTCCTTGCGAGATCGGGTTACTTTTGAAGAGCTCACAGTGGCATTAGGGTCTGCTGTCTATATGGAGCTATTCCTGCATGCTCAACTCTAAAGTAGTGGGTGACATACAAATTAATTTACCTAGCAAATACTTGCACATTATGAAGCTTCTGTGTCATGAATGAGGAAGGGAGCTGAAAGAAGGAAAGTAGGGTCCTGGGGTACGATAATAGAGGAGACCCAGGCAAACTTGATTTTTATCCCTGGCTCTGCCAGACATCCTTTGTCATTTCTCACAAGTAATTTAAACCAGATTTTTTGGAGGTGGACTTAATCTCTGTGTCTTGATTCCCCCTCTATAAAATGGGGATCATACTGTTTTCCCACTTCACAGAGGTGTTGTGAATATAAATTCCATAATATTTGGGAAGCAAAAACTAAAACCTGGAGCTGTGAAGGGAGAAAAGGTAACATATTGTGGGGCCAGAATGTTCAGCAATGGGAGAGCTGTGGGAGACCTAGAGCTGTGTTGAGGGGGAGGGAGGGTCAGGTAATAATGGGAGCATAGGAACAGGGCGTTTGGGTAGGAATAAGTACACTGCCGCTGCACCTCTGCTCTGTTGGGCTGGGAAAGCAGGGGCTAGAGTGACCAAGGGGCTGTGGAAAAAGCAAGCTGGGGTAAGGGCCAGGTCTGCCCTTCTCCAGTCTAGCGATCTCTAGGTGGAAAGGTGTCCTTGTGGTCATGGTACTGGGTAGAAACATAGCAGATCAGGCCACAGTTGTCGGTTTGCCACAGACTTCCTGTCTGATCTCTGTGCCTCAGGTCCCTATTTGTAAAGTGTGGATATTGTATTTCCCAATCTCACTGGGTATCGTGAGGACAAATCCATTGATTTTTGAAGTTCCCCCATTCTTCTGATGCACTCCTGTGTGTAGCCACTCACCAGTGTGAGTAATGGAGTCACCATCTGACCTAAGGTACAGTGAAACCTCTCCTTTTACAGCCTGATTTGATCCCTTTTTCTTCAGGAAAAAGAATCTCTTTTCTTTTGCGATGAAAATACATAAATGCTGGGTTCACCTGCCAATGTATTTTGACTAATAGTTCAGCATTTCTATAATAAGTAAAAGTGTACAGTTTGCTCGATACCCACTCCAAAATTTCCTAGCTATAAACTAAAAACATAACTTCTAGATTAATAATACCGTTTTGCTTTTAACAAATATTTGTGTGTGTGTGTGTGTGTGTCCTAAAGCTCTATGTAAATACTGGAGGATAAATCCTTTGTTGTTCAGGGAAAATTCTAATCCCACCAGATGTTGATCATAAGAGACTCGTAATGAATGAGAACTGGTCAGAGCAGATGGTTTATACAACCAAATATTTTACTGAGATTTCCTGCTGTAGAGATATATATTGTGTTTTTTTTTAATTTTTGTTCTATTAGATTTCCAGTGTCAACATAAAGACGAGGAAATAAACGTAAAAATTATCAAACTTGAATTAAAAGAAATAAATTGTAAAAGAATTTCTTTGGTACATGAGAAAATATGCCTCATCGGGTATTGTGAGGGAGGGATTACAGCTTCTGGGATTATTAAAGATAGAGGAACCTCAGCACACAGGTTGCTTTAAAGCTAAAACTGTAGTAATCAAATGCAATTATCTGTCTTTCCATTCCAGTAAACCGGATACATTACTCACTTATATTTATGGGCTCAAGTGAATTAAATGCAATTGATTTTTTCAAACTACTGACAAAAATCTGTTTAGTACTGCATGTATTAGCCTTTTTCTTCACTTTGATTCCCACTGCCTCCCCTCCCTCAGAGACTCCCAGCTTCTCCCAGGGGCCTCCCCACTTACAGACAATATCTCCGGGTCTCCCACAGGATCCTAACTTTATCCCTATAGGTTCTCTCCAGCAGGAGACACTTGCCCCAACCTTATTCCTCTCTCCCTATGTATTCCTTTCTGATCCTTTCGCAGCTCGGATCAGTAGTTGTAATTAGGTCACCAGATCAATATCAGCTGGGGATAACTGCTAAATCACAGGCGAGACTCAGCCTGATTTCCCTTGAAGGCCCAGCCAGCCTGTGATAAGATTTTAATGGGTGTGTGGGTTTTGGAGGAGTTAGAGAGTGGGGGGTTATCTTACAGGAAATACATATGTGTGTTTGAAGACCAGTAAATTGAAATCTAGTCAATTTCAGACAAGAGCTAAAAATAATTGCAAAGATTGTGCTTGTTACCCTTGGCAATTGTGGTTTTATAATCACAGTTTCCTGTTTTTGACATGCTTTTTCTTCCCTCCTTGCTGTGTGGGAGAACCACAAAAACAGCTAGGTGAATACAATTACACAAAAGGCCCCAATCCTTCAAAGATTTACACATGTTCCACTGAATATAATTCATGCATGTAAGTCTTTGAGTATCTTGACAGCATTTTATCCCTGTGCACACTGAAAAACTGGATAATTTTTTTTCTCCAATCTGTTCTGGTGAAAATAATCCAAGGTATTACACGTAAGAGATCCAGAAGGCACTGTACATAGCTAGAAGCAGAAGGTGATCATTATGTGACCACCAGAAAAAAAAGAACCAAGAAAAATTCTTCTGATCTACTGGTACCCAACTGCTATCAAGTACCTAGCATGGCAGCTGCCAAGAATGTCAGGGTTGAATGAAAATGCAACTGAAGGAAAGGAACACGCTGAGGATGGATGTTCAGTGTAATCCACAAGGATGTCAAATATGCCCAACAGAAGGTCTCTTACTGTCCAAAGAAAACAGACTATCCTCACTGGGGAGTGGATGCTAAGAAGAGCTGACAGACCATTCTGTAAGAAACAAAAAGACAGCTGGATGGTGTGCCTGTCTTCCTGCTCTGGAGATATATGTCACTGCAAGACTGGATGAGATCCTGAAGAGAGCAGGCAAGGATTCACTCCATATGATACATATCGGCATGAATGTCAGTGCTTCGGCTGATACCTCACAGATCATTGAAGATTTCAAGAACTTTAAAGAAAAGCTGCAAAGGAGGAAAATACAAGTAGTGATCTCTAATATTTTTCTTGTCTCATGAGCAAGACAAGACAGAAGATACTAGAGGTGAACTGTTGGCTAGGTAAGTGGAAGGCTTTGGTTTCATGGAAGATTGGGCCATCTTTTAAGGGGAGAGGAGGCTGTATGGTCTGGACAACCTCCATCTCATTAGAAGGGGAACCAATATTATGGATGATAGACTTGTGAGATTAGTCAGGAGAGCATTAAACTAGCAACACAAGGGGAAGGGAAAGAGAGTAAACACAATCATAATAAACAGACATGTAACTCAGACATCTGTTACCATAAATTTAAAAGAACAAGGTGTCAATGGATATATGTGTAGAGAGAAGAAAGTGTAATGTGCTAGCTAAGAAAGCAAGTGTGATTCTTGGATGTAGCAACTGATTGGTATCAAACAGCAGTAAGGAGGCATTATTTTCTCCTGTATACATTGAGACCACTGCATCACTGAGGCAATTAGTGGACTACTGTGTCCATAGGAGGTTGACAAATTGGAAAAGGTTCAGAAAAAAGCTAAAAGAATATTCCAAGTCTGGAAAAGTTGCCTTACAGAGAGATACTGAGGAAGATCAATCTATTTAGTTTCTCCAAGAGAAGGATAAGAGGTGACTTGATCATGGTATGTAAGTTTCTACAAAGGTTCAAAAGTCATTGAAAGTCATTAGGACTTGTGTTCCTAAGTCACTTTTGTGCTTCTGAAAATCCTACCCATTATCTCCTCTTTGCCTACTTCTTTTATGCCAGACATCATTACTACCCACTTTGAAAATTAAACCCCAAAAGAATTAAGTGATATAAGTAAGGGAAGGATTGCTCAGTTTTTAAATACAAGAACATGACTGAGAAGAAGATTGTTATTCCCTGGTGCATTCTGGATGATATTTCAAAATGGAGTACCTGGTGGCAGAACAACAGTAACAATCATTGAAGCCTTTTGGATAATGCAGGTCTTCTGCCTCTATAAGATCTTCCTTAGAAAAGGGAAGAGAAGTAGGCTATTGCTCCACCTTTCCCTGCCCCACACAAGCAAACACTGAAGGAGCGAGTGTAGTCTTAGGGCCTGTGAAGGAGGATACAGCAAAATGCAGCTTAGGTTTGTCAATCTGGGCAAACCTTTTAGTAAACCTGGGCCAAGCGTTAGGTTCCAGGATTGTTTCACCTGATATTCGGTTTCATTACTAAGTTATAATTATACTAAAGATTTTATATTTATAGGCTTTAATTATTCAGAGAAGAGATTCTATATTGTTCCATGAATAACAATAGAAACAATGACAACTACTAAGAAAAATAATTTATCCATGAGATACAAAGAAACACATTGCAAAGAGGATGGTGACCTTTGCAGTATTCAGAGATATTGTCCTTAATGAAGAAAAATATTACAAATGTGAGTGGGAAACTTGTTACGCATTGCTGAACTATCCATTTAGGGGTTGATCTACAGTGCACATGGAGTATCCAAAGCTTTTGTGTGAGAGCAGCTTTTGAGGAGCCCACTTAATGGTAGATTGATGTCACTAGGGGAAAGGGAGGCTACTTTCCAACAAGCTCTGGGAATTTCTGTATTTGGGAGATCTTGTGCTGAAAACTCCTCAAGGTTCAGGGCTCCTCTTGTGTGCATGGTTATTAGGAATCTTTGTGAAGAGAACTGGGCTGTCTGTCCCCCTCCAGCAGAAGGGTCATGCAGACAATAATGATTTCAACTCTACTCAAGTACTTTGCATAAGTGCAACATGGAACTTTATCAGTTTCACTGGTTTACACTGGTGTAAATACAAGGAATTTTTTTTAAAAGCTGTATTTAGTCTTATTTAATTCTGGTAAAATTGCATAAAACATATATTTGTCCTTATCTTTATTCTGTGTCTCAGAATAAAATCACATACTCTAATGGGAAAAAACACTTAGATGGGATCCAAAATATCAGCTCAAGTGTGTGTGTATATAATATATATATTATATATACACACACACACATACATACACATACACATATAATATGCGTGTATATATAGGGATGATCTTCTTCCATGAACTTTGCAGTGGCATCAATGAGGAAATATTCATTGCAGGGATTTGTGGTGACTGAACACCACATCCACACCAGCTATAAAATTCCTAAAAAGACTGTCAGAGCCTCACGTTGCTATTTTCTCAGTAAACCGCTGTTGCTCATATCAGTCCTCCACAGGAAAAGCAACATGTCACACTATGTGCATCAGAAGAAGATAATCTCCTCAAAATGTTATTCAATCAGGAGAAAAGAAAGAAAGAAATCCCTTTTGAAAAATGGACCTATTTTCTGGGGAGTAACAGCATGTGAAATGAAACACAAACTAAGTAGCTACAAAGTCTTCCTTGTCTTATTTAAGTAGCAACAGTGACTGATTCCTCTCTATCTAAAGATTCAAAACATAACTGTCCCTATGTACCTAAGTATTCCTTATGTATTTAAAGATACATGGGTTATAGGAAAGAAGCAATATGATCTAGAAGTGTGTTAACTGATTTAGACAACAGGAAAGCCTTGTTGTTGGACTGTAGCAAGAACATCAATTGACATCTGGAACACCAGAGACAAAGTCCAGCCTTAGCATATGAGACCAGGCTGGATTAAGGCGATCTGTGGTTTTAGGAGCACACCCTTCTCGGTTTTTATGGTGGAGGAGAGAATCATTAGTTCCCATCCAGCCCCTGAAAACCTAATACATTTAAATGTAACAACAATTCTAATTAAGTCAATACACATCTGTAATTCCACCACCCACGCACGTCAGTCAGGAGCCACGGAACAATAACTCTCTCTCTCAATTTGTGACACTCAGCATGGTGATATTCTAATCAGTGGGAAATAATAAAATCACTCCATGCTCATGTCACAGTAAATCATGTGAGGCATCACTAGTGCCCACTTCAGAGAAGCCAGGCCACACCTCTGCCATGGGATTTCCATCTCAAATGAGCTTAAGGCGTGCTATCAGAGGACTAAAGTGCAAGTTCAGGCACATCAGCGTGCTCCTACTAGGATTGCCACTCTTCTAATTCCTGGTACCCAGACCCCCAAGGCCTTACACTCTTCCCCACATCTTCCCCCAGGTCCCACCCACTTATCTGCCTCTTGCCCAAAGGTCCTGCCTCCATTGCTAGCTCCTCTCCCCCCATCACTCACTAGATTCTCTCAAGGAGCCAGTCTGCAGGTAGAAGGTGGCTCCAACTGAGCAGAGGCTAGTGCAGGTTAATGCGGGTTATTGTTACCCTGCGGTAACTGGACTTTTGGTTCAGGTGCCATTTAGGGTTTCCAGATCCCGAAAGCCAGGCACCTGGCAACACTAAATGGCACCCGGACACAAAAGCCAAAAAAACAGAGTGTCCGGATAAAAAACAGATAGGTGGCAACCCTAATTCCCACAAACCTAGTCAACTGGGGCTTCCTGCGTAATGTCAACCGGAAGACAGCCCCCTCACATGTTATGAATCATCCCTGATAAAGAAAGGGGTAGCCCTGAAAAAGACCCCTCTTAAAGGCACTATTAACTGCAAGCCAAAAAAAACCCCAGATGCATCCTTGGCCCAAGGTAATTTAATAAAAGGCCCAATCAAAATACTTCAGCAGGAGCATGCTTAGATGTGGAATTACCATCAGCACTCTTAGCATATTCATTATTGTTAAATAATTTCTCACAACTAAAATCTTCAGATAAGTGGTCATTGTGGTTGCACGCAGCAAGAGATTTATTATCTGATTATTTAAGATTGGTTTACAGAAATTGCTGAAGTTGATTTCTCAGAGCACCTGGTAGAAAGAATAAATGTTAAAGCAGCTGTAAATTATTCATGGTTTTGTCATAAGTTAATTTTCTATCTTTACAAAAGAATACACATCAAAGAAGTGTCTAATTCAGGTCTTCATTGAAGTGAGGGAGAGTGGAAAATGTATTTCAAGTTGTTAGATATTGTCTTATTCTGTTTGTATTGTGCAATGTTTAAATACCTGTTCGTAACTTCGTTTAATGTATTACTAGTAATGAGTTTGTATTAAGTTTGAAAAACTTGAATAGACATGGGTGATAATTATAATGGAATGTTCTGTTCTACTCCCTGTAAGAAGCAGTAAGACTCTTCAGCCAGTAAGTCTGAATTGTCTGAATATTAAGGGCCCAATCCTGCATGAAGCTGAATCCTTCTGGGAGTGAAGGGAATCAGTATGTCTGAGGATTACTTTCCAGGATTCTGCCCTAAGTACTTAAAACTAAAATGAATCTTAAATATAAATATAGCAAACCCACTTCCCACTCTCCAAACACTGTTTTTTCTACCTCCCTAATGTCTGGTTTCACACTGTCAAACTGTTTATTAAGGCACACTGTTGTACTGTAGTATAGGAAAGTGAAGTTGGCTATTAACACTTTTGATAGAAGCCTAATGGTTTAATTGCAACAGACTCAGGGGACTGCACTAATATTTGTGAAAATCTCTGTGTATCCAAGAGACAGTGATTACAAGCTGAAAACTATGAATACAAATCTCTGTGGGAAATCAGATAAATTAGGTATTTATTTTATAGAAAAATTAAGTGATATTTTGATGAAGGGAAAGATTACAGAACACACACCTGAGAGCATTCAAAAGTAATCTACAATCCTTAATATATCAGCCCTCCTCCCAGATCACAGTCCAAACGTCTTAGATTTCCCAAAGGCAGATGGCTCATCATTACTAAACTTTAAGAATTTAGCAATATTGTCCAGTTACTATACATCCTGATTTATGTCTACTGCTTACTCTTTTTATTTAAACTTTGAAGACAGCTCAATAAAACTGAAACTGTCATTAATTTACTTTCCATTTGGCCAGGGCCGGCTTTACCCTTTTTGTCGCCCCAAGCAAAAAAAGAAGAAGCCGAGCGAACTGCCGAAGCAAAAAAAAGCCCCAAACCCCGCCCCAAGACTCACCAGAATGCCGCCCCTTACAATGTGCTGCCCTGGGCATGTGCTTCCTCAATTGGTGCCTGGAGCCGGCCCTGCGTGTGGACACATATGGCGGTTCCAAGTGGTTTTGTTTTGATCAGCTGTATAGAAATGAGTGTTTTAAAAACTGCACAAAGAAATATTGAAGTCTGTTTTCTTCTTGCGGTGGAATAGAAGCAGAGAAATGACCTGCCTTGGGTCCCTGAGATGCATTTTTCTATCACATGCTGTGTTAAATGAAGGGTGGGGGAGAGCTCCCTTTTATGGGCACCCAGCCAGCCACTAGTGGTAAAATCCCTCTTAGTAGCTGTCCTCTAATTGCTCTACCTATAAAGGGTTAAAAAGTCTCACTGCTATGCACAGATAAAAGGAAGTGAGTGAGCATTTGGCCAAAAGAGCCAATGGGAAGTCTAGAACTTTTTAAAATTGAAAAAAAGACTTTCCTTTTGTCTGTCTGTCTGTTGTTCTCCTGGGGAGAGGGGGACAGGACAGAGCTATGCTGTAAGAAGCTTAGGCCAGGTATGAAAAAATCATCAGCAGAGACTTTGCGTTCCCAAAAGGCAAAAGCCAGCAAGTCCTTTGCAACCAAGGATCAGTTGAGCTCCACAATAGCCTTTTTCATTTTTTGTTTTAGTTTGGGAGAATTCTGTGCTATTTTACTTGTATCTATGTTGGGGATAGGGGTCAGGGACACAGGAGGGGGGAATGGGTCCTGCCACCTGTAAGTGGAGGTTGCAGAGTGAACTTGCCCTGCACTCACCTCACACAGGTGGCTCTGGGCCTACTGGGCCCGCTTCCTTGCTCTGAGTGTTGTGACCTGACTCACAGGTGGCTGCACTGATCAGGTTTGGCTCAGCTGCCCCAGTCATTATGATAGAGGGGCAGCTGGGCCAAATTTAAATGAGTGGCACTGGCACCTTGCCTGCCAGGTTGTCTCCCTGACATGATGAGGGACAAAACCAGATAAATTTTCCTTCAAACCAACAAAATCCTCAGCATGACAAAGACAATGGCATTGGTATATAAGTGTTCACAGCTCCTGTACAGGACTCTCCTTTCCGATCCACCCTCTAAATCCAGAACCATAAGTGGCTGGTTGTAGTCACAGCAAGTCACAGGTTACATGTTACATACCTGTACCCATGCACAGATGACGTGCCAATCAGCTGCTGGAAAGGATTCATAGCTATCAGTTCTTCAAAATCCAGAGAAGCTTTTGATCCCAATCCAGCAAATTGCTCACCCAGATCAGGCTCTGGCTGTAATTTTACCATAATGATAAAGATGTGCAAAGATTCAAAATTTCATTGCATCAAACATTTTCTGAAAGAACCTCAATAGCCAATTATCCCCAGTTGTTGGGATTCCTAGTGCCATGCATCATCTTGAGCCCAAGTGGATTTCTCAAA
The DNA here is from genome assembly GCA_007922305.1 of Dermatemys mawii. Lineage (NCBI taxonomy): Eukaryota > Metazoa > Chordata > Testudines > Dermatemydidae > Dermatemys > Dermatemys mawii. The sequence goes on along the minus strand of ML677371.1, from coordinate 152,329 downwards.
ATGCACCTACAAAAATTACTTCTGAGGTCATAGACCCATGCACTTGAAGACACCTCACTTTATGTTTCATAATCACATCACAGTTGAATGCCTTTGTGGGGAGGTAAGATAAGTACATGCAACATGCTGAAAGCCAGCCCAGCTTTCACTCTAGACCCTTACATATTCACCGTGGATGAAAACCCACAAACATGGCCATAAGTGATTGGACCAGTGGTCCATTGAGTCCAGTATCCTGCATCCTCTTCTACCACTCCAGAAGGCATTTTAATTTGCTAGACAGCCAAAGACCTATACATGCAGAAAACAGAAGATCTCTCTAGGCAGGGATTCCTTTATTCAGACTGGGATCACCTACAGTTACCAGCCTGGCCCTTGGAAGAGAAGTATAGTTCAACATGGATCCTCAATTAATCTGTGACACAGTTTGATATCCAGACAGAACTCATACAGGATCTTTCATTTACTGACGTGGTCAAATGTATGTTTCTAATGTAACGGGATAAGAAAACAATTAGGGGCAAGGATTTATGGGATTAGAACCCACTTTTGCAGAGCCTGGGATGGTTGACATCCCACATTGCCCCCAGCAGTTCATGCAGTGCCATAGTCAGGGAGCACTGTGGAGATTAGGTGCTGCAGGAAAGCCCGAAGGATCGATAGAGGCAGTACCTTGTTGCCCTCTGATTGGCCAAGAACACTACTTAACCCTGGAGGGTGCACAGGAAGCTGAGGAACCACACAGATATCTGGTCTGCTGTAATTCCAGACCACACCTTGCCCTCTGACTCTGACCCTGACTCATTGTCTCCTGGTGCAATCTCTGGTCTCTGACCCTGGCCTGACTCTGATCCTCCTGGCTCTAGCAATTCCTCTGATCTCTGCTCATTGACCACCTTCTGAGCTGACCATGACATTTGGACACCAGTGCAGCTATGACCACTATGCCAGATAACCTACATCCCAGTCCCTTACATAGGGTGCTCAGCACAATGGAGCCCTGACTTCTACATGCCACTGTGAAGCAAGTACAATAATAATCACAGAGGTCTGGTGATCTCAACTACTCCACAGTTTCTCCAGGTTGGGCTGGAGTCCTGCAACCAAGCACCGTAGAAAAATGAGTACCAGTCATAATGGCTTTTTTGTAACCAGTCACATCATAGCCTATGTTTGAGTATCAGTTGTCAAATTCAATCGAAATGACAGATTGGAGAAGCCTGTGGCTGGTTTTCTAGTCCCCATTCCCTCTGAAAGGAAAGTTTTGTAATTAGTTCCCATAGCTACACAAGAACCACACTGCCTTTGTCATGAGGAAAAAGTTATTCTTCTAGCATCAGAAAACTTTCTGTACAAGGCAAGTTCCTCTCTCCACAATTCCGGAAATAGTTCTATCATTTTGTTCTAAGCCTCAGAAGGTTGTGGCATAAATGGGCATTCCTAGAGCTCTAAAGATATACCTCAAGCATACAGAGTGCATGTGTCATTTGCAGCCCATTCATCTTATTCTATCCCGAATGTCATGGTTTTAGGGCCTCAGAGTTGCTACAGGCAAGATGTAAAAATCCTGTTCCCAGATGTCCCTAGAATAACTGGAGGGAAAGTATATGGACATAATCCGAGGAAAACTTACAAAATAAATTTGCATTCCTCTGCAGAGACATGCATTGGCAAGAAGGTGCTACTGGATTAGTTGCTACATAACTTCATAGTTTACAAAGTTCTACCTTTATATGGGCAGAACTTTCATTCCTGTCTACTATTCTACTATAATAATTTAACTCTGCTTATCCGTTCTCTACCTACTTCTGGGGTTCACTGCTTGTTACTTCCCATGAGTAATGAATGAGGAGAGATTCTGTGCAACAGAATAAGACATTTCTTAGCTGATCATTTTCATTCTGTTAGCAGCTTCTCTCCAAATTCACCCCATGCTGGTAGTCTGATAAATGACCAGAATACAAATTGATTTTTTTTACTCGAAAGAGAGACATATATCATTGTGGCAGTGCACTGCTAAGAAAGTCCTTAATCAGCTCCTGCCACCCTAGCCCCAGTCAGGGGTAATGGGTTGGGACTGGTAAATAGCAGGAACTAAAAGGCTGGGAGGAATTGGAAGAAGGAGGGCAGAGACCAGGAGGGGAAGGTCAAGTTCAGAGGGCGGAAGGTGCCTACTAGTCTGTTGCTAGTCAGGCCAGTGTGAGGCCAAACCCTGTGTAAACAGCCTGTTAATAGTGGAAAACTGGTAGTGGGAAATGGACACAAAATAAAGAGCTTAGGGGTTGCACAAGCTTGGAGTGTCCCTGAGTCTTTAAGGAGTGAGGCCTAGGGGCTGAATGCAATGTGGCATGATGTGCGCCACGTTATAACCATCTGAAGGTTATAGAACCTCACTCACCTACTCCTGTAATAGACTCATAACTCACCTACTCCTGTAATAGACTCATAACTTCTGTCTGAGTTACTGAAAACCTCAGTTCATGATTTAAAGACTTCAAGTTACAGAGAATGTACCATTTACATAGTTTTAACCTGCAAGTGACCTGTGCCCCAGGTTGTTGAGGAAAGCAAAAAAGTCCCAGGGTCTCCGCCAATTTGGGAAACTGGCCAATTTGGGACCTGTGGGAAAATTCCTCCACGCCCAAAAAATGATGGATCCTGAGCATGTGGGCAAGACCTACGAGCCAAACTCCTGGGAAAGAACTTTCTGTAGTAACATTTACTCCTCCCACATCCAACACCACCTCTGTATTCCATGGGTGGGGCCATTAACCCATTAGCAATGAATTTAGAGAGAAGCTGCTACAAGGAAAATTGACAAATGTCTTAACTGATAAGTTTCTTCCTTCTTTTCTTGGGCTACACACAATGTCCTGGCATCACTGTATCATTTGCACAATCCCCAAATGCTCATCATGGGCAAGAGGTAAGGTGCATAGCCTACAGTGTCCAATAATACTATAACTATCAATGAAATCTTTGTCCTACAATCTGTCCTGAAGATACACATCTTTTCTGGCTGGAGAGGGCCTGTGGGGAGATTCTGAGATCAAATGCCAATGAAGACTATTAAAGATGGAAAGCTTTGTCATAGCGTAAGCTCAAGTAACCATTATTTTACTGACAATATCAACTGTCAACCTGTGTGCAAGCTTCCCTTTGATTATTTGATGAGACAATTCTCACAGTAGCTAAACACCAAATACTTCTGTGACTCTTTTCAGTTTGAGTACCCACCAAGGGATGATACAGAGACTGCTCCTGCTGCACTGGAAATCTTCTTCCCAGAAGGGACATATTGTTGGTACTACAGTAGACCTTAGTGGGAGTTCCCTGATATTTTTAGTGGTTTTGTTCCTATCTCAGTGTGTTGATGACATGCAGATATAGTTTTCATCTTTTCCCATACAGATAGTATAGGTGAACACCTTTCTGGAGGAGACTGTTTCACTGAAGCTAGATAAAAAGAAAGGTTATATTGGTGCACTAGGGAAAGCAACCAGAAGATATAGGAAAAATCTCTCTCTCTCTCTGTCATTTTTTCTGTGTGTAAAATGTGTTCAGGGTCTAAAACAGCTCTCTTCATTTGCACTTGTCTAGTAAGTTTTGACCTCATCTTTCTGAGGCAGACCTTGCTATTACAATCATATATTTGTTACCTCAAGTCTAGGTTTTTGTACTGTACTATACTTTGCGCTGCATCTTAACTCTGTTTGGAAATAAAACTAGTATAGATGTGACATCCCTCTTATTATGCGTATCCCACTGAGAGCATTTTACACCATTGCTTCATAATCGGCACTGACTTCATGTGGGTTTTCAGGTAGAGTTTAAGATGTTGGCATTGAACTGTAAAACTTTAAATGGCCTAGAACCTGCCTATGTGAGATAATGCATCTCTTTTGGTGCCATACTGGTAGAGCGTGGTAGAAATCAGTGAAGTCCCTTGAGCCGGAGCCCCTCTTGGTATAAAAGAGAAGGAGCTGCTGGCAGGACATTCTTTGTGAAGGTCTCTTTGGTCTGAAATTGATGAATCTCAGTGAGCTCTATAAGGCTAATTTTTAAGGGAGTTTTTGGTGAAGAGATATTGACTGAGGTGTGATGTTTAGTGTGGGCTGGAAATTTTATCTGTTCTGCAAGATTTATTCATTTAGTGGTTATGTTTTAGAGTGGTAGCCATTTTAGTCTGTATCAACAAAAATGAGGCATCCCTGTGGCCCTTTAGAGACTAACAAATGTATTTGGGCACAAGCTTTCGTGGGCTAGAACCATGCATCTGATGAAGTGGGTTCTAGCCCATGCAAGCTTATGCCCGAACAAATTTGTTAGTCTCTAAGGAGCCACAAGGATTCCACGTTTTTGTTATGTTTTTTGGAGCTACTGCTGATCTTTTTGTTTAAATTGATTATGTTTTAAAATAACTCGAAGGAGTGTTCAGAGTGTGAGACGGGCATCTTTTTTGTCTCTCTTTATCTCACTGAATAAATAAAGTACAGGATTTAAGTGGCTGCAAGTTAGGGCTCTCAGGGAAAATAAGAAGCATGAAGTAGGAGTCATTAGCTGAATGTATTCAGAGAGAAGGCAGTTGTGAATTTACTGAAACAGAAGCACAGATGGTATTACAGTAAATATCAAGTGCATCTCTCTCCCTGCACTGAAGAAACTTAAGAGAGCAAACTTGGTCTGAGGTGAGACATATATCATTTCAGACTGCCTCTTCATATTAGTGACATGGATCACAGCATTCATCACCTTGAAGAGGCCATCTGAGCCAGGAATATTAACAAATGAGAGACACATGTTCACTACTTCCCCGGAACAGGTGTGTGAGAAATATGGCCAGATTTGCACTGAAGGAACAGTCCACAAATCAGACAGGACGTAGAGGGAGGCTTTGGTGAGAAAGATGGTCTGTCACATATGTTAGTTTGGAAAAGTAGGCCTCATGGTAAGGCCAGCCCTGTACTGATGATGTGAAAATGCTCAAATGACCATTCAGGCATATTCAAGCTATCCAGGATATTATTTAGTGCAATAACTACTAAGAAACAGTCATTTCAGAACACAATCTTCAAGACTATTCACACAACCTCCTGTGGTATGCATTTGGATAAAAAACCCCTATTTTCTGTGTCTTATTGAAAGGCTCCTGTTCTGAAGGTCTGATGTCATTCAGAACCATTAAAATTAAAGACGTTTCCTGATGTGGTTTAGCCAGCTTCTAAATTTTAAGAAAGAATTTCTCCTGTGAAAATATTTAAGAGTAGGGATATGAGCAGGTTATAAAGACAATATTCGCTTAGAATCTGTGCCAGTTTGACTATCAGATTATACGATATTTGTGATGGGGGTGCATTGGCTTTCTGAGATTTAAGGGGAAACATATCTTAATGTAAAGCCCCTGCTCCAAGGTAGTTCCTGGAAGTAAAACCCACTATTCTTGTAATTACTGCAGAAACATATCAAGGACCAATGGAGGTTAAGAAACTGAGTTTGCTTATACAGTTGTCCTACTTACCACGACAATTAACCAACCAGGAGGTATATAACCTCTATGCTCTAAACTTTGCACTCCTAGAGAAATAATAATCCAAGTGAGAGGGGAAGGTAGCAACTAGTGCAAATGTGGAGAAAAAGAATACACCCTAAGAACTAAAATTCATAATGAGCAAACTTTCCTACACCTTCATGAACTGCATCTTCATTACCACTTGTGCGAGTTATCAAGCAGTACAATACCCAGAGAAGTGAACTGAGAAGTTCTCATTGAACATAGATTACAGGATTGCCTTTTGAAAGCAAGTATTATAGCATGTCTATGCTGTCCCACAGTTTGGATTAAGGGAGTGTGAATAGCAGAGCGTACCAAAGTAACTCTCTCATGTGGATGCTGTGAGTTTGAACTTCAAAATCCAAGTTTGCACTACACAAATTCAGGCTGTTTAAGTTCATGTCTGCTGTGCCCACATGGAGGAGTCAGTGCACACTGCTATACACATCCCCTTGGAACAAACTCCAGGGCAGTGTCGACATGCTCTTAGATCTATGTCAAATTGAGAGAGCAGTTCTATGTAAATTTATGTACAGATTTCCAGGTAGCAGCTCTACAGATTTCTAATCAGGAGACATTATGAAGCCATTCCACTGAAGCTGCTTTTGTCCTTGTAGATAGAGACCTTAGACCATGAACTACCTTTGCCCTGGCTATTGTGTAACATGTCTCAGTACCTAGCCTAATCCACTTTGACAATGTGTAAGAAGAGAAAGCATACATTGATCTACAAAGCAACAACTTGTCTATTATTTCCTAAATATTTCATTCTATACAAACATAAACTCAATGCCCTTTTGACATCTAGGCTATAGAATCAAATGTTTACAGAATGAGATCTCAAGAAGAATGCCAGGAAATACATGCAGGTAGAACTCGGGAACATGTTTTGGTATACATTCCTGATGAGCATGTAGGATACAGTGAAGGGAGGATCAGGCATTAAACCCTGCAACCCACTCATTCTTCACAGATGAATCTGTGAACAAAAAAGGTGGCTGTTCTGCCACGTAAATTAAAAACACATTTTTCTGTGTGTTCAAAAGCCAAATCAACAAAGAACAGGGTAACTATTACCACCACAATGAGAGCAGGGTTGGAACAAGATTATGAGTAAGTAGCAATAGTCAGTAAAGCGGTTCACAAGTTCCTGGTGATGGCTGGAAGACTTAATATAGTCAAATTAATAATTAGAGGGTAGTATGATCAGCCTGAATGAATAAAGGTGATGCTGTAAGGTGAGTACATAAAAATAGTCCAAAATTGTTTTTGATATAGAAGGAGAGCAGCAGGACCAATTGTTAACCACACTGAACAGTCCATACCTCTTCCACATCTGAGGACAACATATTAATACAGATGGTTTTCTGTACAATAGCAAGAGTTTTTTAACATCTGCTAAACAGACAAGGCCAGGACAGATGTTCAGAGACCTCAAGCCATGAGGCAGCGTGTCATTGGCCTGGGGTGTAGGCTGAGATCATGTTGCATCAAGATGTCTAGTAAAAGTAGTGGAAGATATAGGAAGATACAATAGACTCTTGATTATTCAGGATGATAGGGAAAAAATAATCCTGGTTAATAAAATCCCAGATAATCACCATCCATAGGAAATAGGAGGCAGGGGAGAAAAGGTTGGTTCACCAGCCATCCTGTACTGGGGGCAGGGGGTGTTGGTTCACTGGCTGCGCTGCACCCTAGTGGTTTTTTTTGTGTGTGCGCTTGGGGCGGCAATAAAGCCAGAGCCGGCCCTGCGAGTCACATGTATTTTTTTTTTGACATCCTGGTTAATCCACATCCTGGTTAACCCAGTCCTGGATAATCGAGAGTCTACTGTATTAGAGATCGTTTGGCCAAGCTAAAGAAATGAGTCTGACCCACTCCCTGTCACATGCTATCTTTTTGATCACCAATCACTAAAATTAATAGAAAGACCTAAACAAATCTTTTGCTCCAATCTAGCAGGACACAGCTTGACTGAATTTCTCTGAAGCTCTGCTGTGGATCCAAATCAGGGATGTGTGTTACTGCTGACTGATGCAAAAAGATTGACCGATGGACAACTCAACCATAGGGGAATGGGATGGCTGGATTGGACCTACATTCTATTGCACCTTTCAGCATTGGCTGTTGCAGCTGGACTGCTGCTGTGGAGGTTCCTGAAAGGGTCCACCTTGAAAGTTCTCTCATTTGGAGGGAGGGATGGCCAAACAGGTGCTGTGTTGGCCTGGTTGCTCTTGCTATTCCCAACTGAGGATGGTGGAGGCTAAAGGGAGCTGTGCCTAAAAATTCATTGACCTAGGCAGACACATATGAGACTTACCCATACCACTGGCTCTAGGAAGATAAATTTCCTGATGTTATTCAACTTTCAAAGGGGAAAGATCTAGATAACCACTGGAAAAGGTTGGGTAATGGGATGGAGTGAAATTGGATAATATGTCCAACCTGAATAATATCTAAATTACAATTATCCACGATAGTTCCACCCAGCGTCTCGAGGAAATGGATCAAAGAGAAAAGGGAAACTAGATAAATTAAAAACTGGATCAAAATTCATAGACATGTCAAATCCATGAGTCATTGTATAATTACCATCCAAATCACTGTTATGTTAATTACAAATCTTTTTTTTTATGTAGTCGTATGTTCTTCCATGAGGTAAAATGGAGACTGTGGCTTTCAGGGAAGTTAAAGCAATTATCTTCAACTTCCCCACATCTAGTATTGGGTCTGACAATGAGGCTACTGAGAGGAGTCTAAGTGAGAAAGAGAAATGCTATTTTTGGGGTGGGGGTGGGTTTGGACCTACATTTGAACTTGTCAGGTGTTGGAACAGGTGAGCTGCAATCATTGCTGCCTATGTTATGGGGTGTGTGGAGAAGTAAATTGTAGGTTAAACTAAAGGGATTTTCATTGTAACCTATATTTTGAATATAAAATCTATTATAATGGAATCATGTGCAGTCTTGCCAGCTCTTACAAATTTGTCATGAACAACACAATTTTGGTATCTGCAGCAAGTCTCATGGTTGCAGCTGCTATTGTTGTGTAAGAAAGGGTGATGATGGTGCAGAAACTAAGGCTGTCAATTAATTGCAGTAACTCATGCAATTAACTCAAAAAAATTAACTGTGATTAATCACAGTTTTAATCACACTGTTAAATAATAGAATATCAATTGAAATTTATTAAATATTTCTGGATGTTTTTTCTACATTTTCAAATATATTGATTTCCATTGCAAAACATAATACCAAGTGTACAGCTCATTTAATATTATGTTTGTAACAAATATTTACCTGTAAAAATGATGAACAAAAGAAATAGTATTTCTCAGTTCTCCTCAAGCAAGTACTGAAGTGCAATCCCTTTATCATGGAAGTGCACCTTACAAATGTAGATTTTTTTTGTTATACAACTGTACTCAAAAACAAAACAATGTAAAACTTTAGAGCCTACATGTCCATTCAGTCCTACTTCTTGTTCAACCAATCACAAAGAGAAACAAGTTTGTTTTTATTTACAGGAGATAATGCTGCTGGCTTCTTGTTTACAATGGCACCTGAAAGTGAGAACAGATGTTCACATGGCACTGTTGTAGCTGGCATTGCAAGATATTTATGTGCCTGATGCGGTAAAGATTCATAAGTCATTTCTCCTTCAACCACCATTCCAGAGGACATGCATCCATGCTGATGACACTAGTTTAAAAAATAATGTGTTAGTTAAATTTTGACTGAACTCCTTGGGGGGAGAATAGTATATCTCCTGCTCTGTTTAACCCACATTCTGCTATGTAGTTCATGTTATAGTAGTCTCGAATGATAACCCAGCATATTTTGTTCATTTTAAGAACACTTTCACTGCAGGTTTCTACACAAATAAGGTACCAATGTGAGATTTCTAAAGATAGCTACAGCACTTTACCCAAGGTTTAAGAATCTGAAATGCCTTCCAAAATCTGAGAGGGATGAGGTGTGGTGCATGCTTTCAGAAGTCTTAAGAGCAACACTCTGTTACAGAAACTACAGCACCTGAACTGTAAAAAATGGAAATCAACCTTCTGCTGGTGGCATCTGACTCAGATGATGAAAGTGAACATGCGCCCGTCTGCACTGTTTTAGATCGTTATCAAGAAGAACCCATCATCAGTATGGATTCATGTCCTCTGCAATGGTGGCTGAAGATGAAAGGACTTACTGCATCAGGCACATAAGTATATTGCAATGCCAGTTACAACAATGTCATGTGAACATCTGTTTTCATTTTCAGGTGACACTGTAAACAAGAAGCCGGCAGCATTATCTCCTGCAAATGTAAAAAAACAAAAAAACAAAAAAAAACACTTGTCTGAGCGACTGGCTGAACAAGAAGTAGGACTGACTTGAGTGGACTTGTAATGTAAAGTTTTACATTATTTTGTATTTGAATGCAGTTATTTTTTTAACATAATTCTACATTTGTAAATTCAACTTTCATGATAAAGGGGTTGCATTACAGTACTTGTATTAGGTGAATTGAAAAATACTATTTCTTTTGTTTATCATTTTTACAGCACAAATATTTGTTATCAAAAATAAATATAAAGTGATCACTATACACTTTGTATTCTGTGTTGTAACTGAAAATAATGTATTTGAAAGTGCAGAAAAACCAGAAATATTTAAATAAATTGTATTCTATTATTAACAGTGCCATTAATTTTTTTTAATCACTTGACAGCCCTAGCAGCAACCAAAGTTATTCACCATTCTGTAGAGTGGGATTGTGGACTGCAGGGATCTATATCAAGATATATCAGTTAGCTAGTTTTTAATCCATTTAATATATGCTGTACTGGTTTGTCTGATGTTTTCTTTTTACCCATAGTGTCTTGTAGTATTAAGTTGAACAACTTTCAGTAATTTAAGTACCTTATGTCAACACATTTATGTTTATTGTCAAACTTGTGATCCAGTCAAAACATGGTATATACATTTAATTTGACAAAACCATTTTTTCATAAAACCCATGTTGATTGGTATTAACTAATTAAGAACAGAACTCCAGGAACTATTTCCTATCCACAGTAGAGTGCATATTTTGGAATGGGAAATACAGGCTTCATTAGAGCATTTAACCAAGTGTTGTATTGTTCTGTTCTAAATTAGATGTGTAGACACCAGGCCATTATTTTTCAGCTATCTCTAGGCTTAAAAAAATAGGCAACACATTAACAACGTTCAGTATTCAGAAACAGAGTTTATAAAGCTACATCTCAATGGCATGTTTGCTATTTCATACTTTATTTACTTTAGAATACTCAGATGAATACAATACAGTACTGACAATCTACTGCACTTTAGTTTCTCAGTTTGGTTCATAAACTTCCTCCACGCAGACTTCAATTTCTGTTAAAGCTGTACTCTGATTTCCCATAAAAAGTCCTTTTTAAAGAGGAATTTCCCTAGGGTCCTCTACAATAAAACTGATGCAAACATGTTGTTGAACTTCTCTAATATTTCTCCATCTCCCTTAATTCCCAATCTCTTCACCATTAATGGTGTCCAGTTTTTGACCAGAACACCCGGTTCAAAAGGAATTCTGGCAGCTCTGATCAGCACCATTGACCAGGCCATTGACTTTCCAGTTGGTGATGCCACACAGCAGGGCTGGCAGGCTCCCTGCTAGCCTCCATGCAGCATTGCTCTTGGAAATCAGCTGGCATTTCCCCACTCTGACTCCTATGCATGGGGGCAGCCAGGGGCTCCACACGCTGCCCCTGCCCCACTGCTGCCCTCACAGTTTCCATTGCTTGGGAACCGTGTCCAATAGGAGCTGTGGGGGCGGAGCCTGTGGATAGGAGCTGGAGGGGGACATGTCGCTACTTGTGGTCAGCGCTGCTCGGACCCTGCACCCCATCCCAGCTCTGATCCCCCTCGTACCTGCCGATCCCGTCAATTCCTGTCTGGAGCACTCTCCAGCACCCCAAAACCCTCATCCCTAGCTCCACCGCAGTGCCCACATTTCCTGCTGGAGCCCTAACTTCTCCTGTCCCAGCCCTGATCCCTTCCCGCCTTCTGAACCCCTCAGTCCCAGCCCAGAGCACTCTCCTGTGCCCCCAAAATATCCCTAGCCCCACCCCAGAGCCTGCACCCTCATCCAGAGTCCTCACCACCCTCCATCTGCACCTCAATCCCCTGCCACAGCCCTGATCCCCCTGCTGCCCTTCGAATCCCATGGTCCCAGGCAGGGGCACCCTCCTAAAGCCCAAGCCCCCCATCACCAGCTCCATCTCAGAGTCTGCATCCTCAGCCAGAGCCCTCAGTCTCCTGCACCTCTGTCCCACCCCACAGCCCCCTCCCACACTTCAAACCCATCATCCCCAGCACAGAACCCTCTCCCTCACTCTGAACTCTTCATTTATGGCCCCACCCTGGAGCCTGCACCCCCAGCCCAGAGCCCATACCTCCTCCCACACGCCAACCCCCTGCCTCAGCCCAGAGCCCCCTCCCATACTCCAAACCCTTCGGCTCCACTCCTCCCAGCCTGGAGCCCCATCCTACACACCAAACTCCTCATTCCTGGCCTCACCCCAGAGCCCTCACCCCCTCTCGTATCCCAACCCACTGCCTCAGCCTGGAGCCCCTCAAACCGCTCATCTCTGGCCCCACCCTGGAGCCTGCACCCCCATCCAGAGCCCTCACCCCATCCCGCATCCCAGGCTCCTGAACCAGCCTGGTGAAAAAAAAAAGAGAGTAAGTGGGGGTTGGGGGGTGCAAGCAACCGAAAGAGAGGGGATAGAGTGAGCGGGGGCGGGCTTCGGAAGAGGGGCGGGACAGGAGGCAGGGCAAGGGTGTTTGGTTTTGTGCAAGGAGGAAGTTGGCAACCCTAATGATTCACCAAGATTAATTGTGTAAGCAGTGTCAGGAATGAGATATATTCTGACATCTGGTGGCGAACTATGGGAATTGCAGTGAGCCTTGCAAAATAAGTCTGGGGCTAATCAATTTGCATAGACACACCCACTGCGCCTAGCCTGAGCCCACAGCAGCCCACATGGCCACTTCAGCTGATGAGGGAGCCCCAGTTTCTATGTTATTGGGGCAGGAATGATAAAGTGATGTTACTGTGATTATGTGAATGAAGGACTATGGACATGTACTTGGCCCGTGTTATGATGGAGAGACTCGCCATCATCTAGGTAGCACTCACTGGGCAAGGGCCATGCGTTTTCAGAACACTGTGAGATTGAGAGAGGTGATGGACAAGCACCTATACCTTTTGGTGAGGGCTCTGTCTGAGGGCCTCCCAGGCCTATTGCACCCTGCCTCTCTCCACTGTGGAATGTCAGAATTGAATTTTGCTTCCATTAGGAGCCTGGTTCCAGGCTGCTGAGCTGACAATTGCTTTGGGCTCACTGGTGCACCTGCACTAAGGCTCCCCTACTGTGAGCTGAAATCACCTAAGAGCTAAAGAAATCACTGAGCACTGTCTTAAGTAGGGGGGACCTGGAAAAAGTGCAGAGTGGCTGGTGCAGCAGAGTAGTCTGTGTGTCGGCTAGCAGGACGGCTAGCGGAGTGACTGGTGCAGCAGAGCTGTCTGTCGACTAGCGGAGGCGTGGGTGCTGCGGGCAGAGTGACCGGCGCGGCAGAGCTGTCTGTCGACTAGCGGAGGCGTGGGTGCTGCGGGCAGAGTGACCAGCGCAGCAGAGCTGTCTGTGTGTCGGCTAGCAGAGCAGCTAGCGGATCAACGGGCAGAGCGGTTCGTAGGACAGCCAGTGGAGCGGAGCAGAGCGATTGCGGTGAGAGCTGCAGCGGAACCTCATGGAGAGGCGGCGCAGTCGGCCTCAGACCACGTAAAGTGCCCCGTGCCCTACCCTCCATCTCCACCCAGGCTGGAGGTAAGACTCTGCCAATTGACTTTTGAACTCTGCACGGACCAAGGACAGAGACTCTTGGGCTGTTGGACTTTTGGGACTATTGAGTGACTTTTTGGGGTTGTGGAACTCAAGAGCCAAAGGGAAGGCCACGGCCTATTTGCTGGGAGGGGGGCTTCTGGTTCATGGTCTGGTTTATTAACCTTGTTTGTGGTGTTTCCCCAATATAATGCCACATTGTTTCTCCCTGTTATTAAAAGGCTTTGGTACACTCAGACTCTGTGCTTGCGAGAGGGGAAGTATTGTCTCTTACAGACGCCCAGAGGGGTGGTATATGGTTGTCCCAGGTCACTGGGTGGGGGCTCGAGCCGGTTTTTGTATTGTGCTATTGGAATGGAACCCCTGGATACTGAACCCGGCCCTTGTTGCTGCCAACTCTGATGGGCAGAAGGGTTACAATTGTTCTCATGGGGTTGATAACTAGGCAGATGACTTTTCTGGGTTAGTTGAAAATTCCATGGTTACCATGAGAACTACCCCAAGTGGCTTTCTATTCGAGATTTGCAGGTGAAGATTCCACTTTTGTTATGTACTGACAATTAACTCCTTCAGTTTAAGGTCAGAGTGCACCTTTCCCCTGAGGGCAGTGGACCAGTTTTAATTGTCGATCCTGGGAAATCCACAGAAACAATGTGCTTCCAGAGGAGAAATTTGTTTCTTGATGATTTTACTCCCCCAGTTATCCAGACCCACCATTAAGGCAGGGTGGTCTAGTGCATAGAATACTGGAATACAATGCAGAAGACTTCTGTTCTCTTTCTGGTTCTGACAATGACTCACTGTGTAATCTTGGGCAAGTACTTCTGTCTCTTTGTTCTCCTTTCCATGCTTTGTCTTCTCTAGAATGTAAGCTCTTCAGGACATGGACTGTCTCTCACTACATATCTCTACAGTGTCAAACACAAAGCAGTCCTAACTTGATTGGGGCCCCTAGCCACTACTCTAAAATAATTCAAGTTTAGTCTGTTGTGCAATATCAGAAAGAGGACAAGTTTGATTTCCATTTCTGAGAAAATCTCCAGCTGGCATACTGCCATGGGTGGAGCACATTCTAGAACTTTAACACTATTAAAGGTGACCTACAAATTGAAAAAAAAAATATGGAATTGTGCCCTTTTTAGAAATCAGAGAGTACAAAGAGATTTTTTTTTTAAGCGAGGTTAGTGAGATCTGCTTGTTTTTTTCAACAGAAATTCAGGTCCTGTCTGTGTTAGAAAATTCTTGGATATCTGGAGAACTAGTAAAATGGGGACTTTTTAAAAGTCAAGAGAATTAAATCTTAGCAATCAGAGAGTAATGGATTTTTAGTCAGACTGTTTAAATCTGAAATCCAACTAAACTATGTCAGTTTACACCAGCTAAAGATCTCATGTATGTGTGGGAGAGAGTTTAAAAACACCTCTCTAATACCAAAGTTTAATGAACATTTTTGATAAATGAAGCCTTTGTTAAAGACTGATATCCTCACACACCTTCAATTAATGTTAAGACACAAAGAAAGATTTGTGAGACCCCCAAGAAGTCCTTAGCAAAGCTAGGGTAAACTAGACTTGACATTTCTATGATAAGGAAGGGAAAAAAACAATGCAACAGTTCCAGGTGTTTTTTGCACATCATAAAGAACCAAAAACAAAACAAAAAACAAACAAAAAAACCAACCCAAACAAAAACCAAAGAAAATAAACAATCACAAGCCCAATTGAAAAAATATTTCACAGATCTGTTATGTACCAAATTACCTTTTTTCCTAAGAACTATTTATGGAGTAGAAGACCCTGAAAGGTCAAACATGCATTTAGATTTATATGAACTGAGAGGGATAGAATGGTAAGTCTGGTTACTTGGGGAAGAAAAACCAACAAGTAATGAGTTGTTTTTTATATTCAGACTTGCCCTTCAATAACATGTTATTTACAGCAATAAAACTCTAAGAAGGGCTCTAATAACCATGCACAAAAATAAGTCTGATTGCATTAGGAATAATGAGATACCACAGTGTACTGTTTCCTTAAGCCAAAAGTGGAATTTGCCTATACTCCTACATCTTATTTGCAGTTCACGGAAAACAGTTGCATAGATGGCCACATAGACACCTTTCAGATTTCTTTGTACAATACAATGGACTTTACAGGTCTGGTGTGCAGACCTGTAGAGTTAAAACCTTTGTTTATAGATCTCTTTTATATACAATATTTTAGCCAATACTAATTTGAATTTTTTACACCACAAGCTTCAAAGCACCTGTCTTTCCAATTTATTGAGGTATCTGAAGAAACAGATGTGCTTTCCGTGCCTAAGGGATTTTGAAAATCACAGGAGGCAGCTATTTGCTTCTTTAAGCACTTAAGGTGCCTAAATTACTTAGGCACTTCTGAAACATGAATCCCTAATGCTTTGATGGACTGCCAGTAACCAGTACAAATAACAGGGCTATGAGTCTCCTGCATTGGGTTTACATTGATTGCTTTGTTGACTTCCTTTGCGGGCCAATTTTGTTTTCTCTTAGACGTGGGTGTACTAAGTTAGAGCAAAGACACCACTGACAATGTTACCAAATAATCTCTGCATACCATAGGGACTCAGAGTGTGGCTTGTTAAGAACCTCCATCACGAAGTAGTCTTTCCATAATACTATCCTGTGGGGTTTTTTTGTTTTGTTTTTGTTATAAGTTTTAATTATTGAGCCTGGGAATTACTCAAATGAGATTTGTTCACCTCTGTTATATATGAAATTGCCAAAGCATCTTTGCAAAGAATGTTTGCTTTTTAACTAAGTGATAATCTATTTTGTAAATAATTGAGAACCTGACATTTTGGCTCATGTGGGCATGGTTACCTTAGACTGGCACCTAAATCAAATTTATTCCAAATCCTGGAATACTCTAAAACATTCCTGTCTAATTCACTTTCTAGGAATAACATTTACAATCTAATTCAGAGAGACCTAATTTTCCTGTTTTTGTATATATGTTGAAATAGTACATCCTTGCACGGGGGAAGATGAATAGGTAGATATGATGATTGTTTCAGCAGGTCAAAAATCTAGGACCAGGATATAATCACTAGTATCATTGATGTCATGTGTCTTGGGGTTCTAGATCAGGGGTGGGCAAACTTTTTGGCCCGAGGGCCACATTGGGGTTCAAAATTGTGTAGAGGGCTAGGTAAGGAAGGCGGTACCTCCCCAAACAGCCTGGCCTCGACCCATGTCCAATCCCCTCCTACTTCCTGCTCCTTGACTGCCCCCCTCACAACCCTCGACACATCCTCCAACCCCCCCGCCCTTGTCTCACGATCACCTCCTCAGGAGACCCCCCCACCCTAACCACAACCCCCCAGGATCCCACCCCCTATCTAAGCCCCCTGCTTCTTGTCTCCTCACTGCTCCCTTCCGAGACCCCACACCCTAACCACGACCCCCGAGAACCCCACCCCCTACCTAAGCCTCCCTTCTCCTTGCTTGCCGGGCTCGGCCTGGCGCTCTGACCTAGGAAAGCAGGGCCCATGGCTTGCCGCGCTTGGCCCGGCATCCCGCTCCCCCAGCCAGAGCTCACAGGCTGGATAAAAACGGCCCAAAGGCTGCATACGGCCTGCGGGCTGTAGTTTGCCCACCCCTGTTCTAGATACTAGCAGAAAAGTAATAAAGTTGTACAGATGTCCTATTGTCCAGGGTTGAGACAGTACATCTTTTCCCCCTTGACTTCTGTGTTTGGAAAAGAAAGTGTGTCTCTCTATTCTGTTTGGTTGTAAAGAGGTCCTCCGTTAGCATTCCAATTTTCCATGTCAGTTAATGGATTACAGACTAAAGGAAACTCCATTCTCCATGGTTCCCCAATTGACTACTCAACAAGTCTTAGTATGTATTGAGCTTGTCTTTGATATTATTATGATTTTTATTTGCATTACCATAACACCTAGGAGCCCTATTCATAGACCAGGAGAGCCAATAGGACAGCCCTATTCATGGACCAAGACAGCAAATAGGACAGCCCTATCCATGAACCAGAACAGCCAACTCCTGCTACCACATGATTCTTTAGCTCAATCTGTAGGGATCTATAGTGTGGAACTAAATGTTTTCATTCCAACTCTGCTGAGAGCCGATAGAAATTTAAGTATGTTTCAAGAGGATAGAATTTCTGGAGGGGGAAGAAGTCCCCAGATTTCTTTAAGAAACCTAGCAAATTACATATAAAATAAATTTTAAATGTTACAGTTAGAAAGTCAAGCATTGGAGGATTATGAACTACTAGAATTCACGTTGCTAGCAAATCCTTAATTTGTATCCTTTGTGTTTATGCATGACAGTACAATCTAACCATACAAGACTTGTTCCAGAGCAGCCCTGGCTCATTCAGTGCACAGAATGGTCAGTAAATAAGGCAGTGGCTTGTAATATGAAAAGTATTCTCTTGTCTTTAAAGCACTTCTGGTTAAGGTCCAGGAGTGCTGACTCATCCTGGCTCAACCATAGCTGTCTTCTGAAACTGGATAAGTCCAACAATGCATACATCTAAAGTGAACAAAGGCCATATTTCTGGCACTTCCTAACTTTTCAATGCCTGACTATGTAAACTTATACGTGCAAAAAACCCTGTTTAAAATGTTGTCATGTCCTCCTCCATTGCCTTAGAGCTTCATAATAGTATCTTTGTTTGAATTTCACATTGCCTATGTGGGTAAAAATATGATTTCTCTATGCTTTCCACCATGGTATCAGCTATTTTCTTAGATACCCCGATTCAGATTGCCTGCAGACTTGGCATCATTCACCCTTACCCCAGAACTTTCTTTCATTCTCTTCATACCTTTCTTGTGTCTGTGATCACAACCTCAACAACATTGCCAATACATACCACTGCCTCTATTCTATGAATGCTGAAACAAACATTCATCCATGCTTTCATCACATCTTGTTTTGACAACTGCAGTTCTCTTCGCTATGGCCTCTCCAAATCCCAACTCTCACAGCTTCAACATTTGCAGAAGGTTGCTGGCTACTGTATTACAAATACAAAAAATCTTGCCCGCATGGTTACGAGAGCCTTCTCCTCTGCATCTCTTGCGGTCTTGATCCCCACCTCATCAATTCATCAGTTTTGGCTGGGGAGCAGCCAATTGCTAAGAGGTATAAAACAAGATGGCGGATCTTCCTTTGACCCATGTAAGTAGCCAGTATTAGGCCCCCTACTGGGAGATACTAAGAGATTCTGTCGTCTCAGTGTGACCAGTGTTGCTTGTTAATTCCACTTTGCCTGTCAGCTCAGGGACCTGTGATCTATGATGGAGAGAAACTTTAGGAACAGCCAACCTTGGGCAGAAAGCCTAGGCTCACTTAAAAGAAAAATTAATATGCATTACCAATAAAACCAAACTGCAGAAAGGGGTTACACAGAACTAAATACTGTGTGTGTAGATTCTTTTCAAATTAGTAGGGGAGACCGATTAGTATCCCAGGTGTTTCTGCCCATATTATACGAGCTACTGATAGTGGCCTTCATATTTAAGTTGCCGAACATTTTTCGTTTCCATTGTGACTGTGGCAAGGTGGAGTGGCCTCCCTCTGACACAGAGAGGGAGGAACCACTCCACACCACTACAGTAGCCTTTTCTTTGAGAAGCTCTAACTCTTCTATTGTTTGCAGCAGACTGTTGATATTCAGTGGGGAGAGGAATTTCCTCAGGCTAGGAAAGCACCTTTGCTTTGCCCCATGACATTCTGTAGAGCTTTCGCTGGGATATAACTGTTTCAAAACTACTATTTCTTTTCTCTTGCTTATAGTCCACAAGAAAATATTGGCAGCAAGCAAAAATAACTGAAACACAAATATTCAAAGATCATGCCAAAACAGCAGCAATCACTCTACTGGGAATACCTGGGAGCTGCCAGAGCTCTGGCGACACCTCATAGGCTGTAACTCCCAACTCCCTGGGGTTAGAAGAAGAGAGTCTACCAGGGCAAGCCAGGTGAGGGCTTCCCTCTGACTAAATCCCCAGCCCTGGCTGCCCTTTCTTCTTCTGGGAGTCAACCTTTCCCTATTGCTAGCTGATACAGTCATATAGCTCAAGTGGTAGCTGTCTGTAGTACAACGTTAAGGAATCAGGGTTCAAATATTGCTGTTAGCTACATGATGGGGGTTGTTGCATATAAAAGAATTTATTTTTGCCCTTCTCTTAAAAAAAACCCACTTAGAAAACACATGTAAAAACCATCATTAAGACTTCAAAGTCAAGTACTCAAAAGTTAGGAAATTTCAGATTTATAGTTGTCCTTCCAACTTTAATTCAGCCCCCTTGTGCACATATATTACAATACAGTCTTTAATTACATGATCGCATACTTCCTTCTTTTCCCCCTCCCCCATTCCTCACAGGACTCTTGCCTCATTCAGTGAACAGAATGAACAGCCAAGGTCACAATGAAGGGTGAATGGCAAGCCATAAATCAAGCCATTTCTTAATTTTCCAGTACTTGATTTTGCAACCTAAATAATTCTTTGTTAATGCGGGTTTTGTATCTACATTAATTTGAGTATTCAAACTTTTGCAACCAGGCATTTGTGGATAATCTCTGGAGAAGTTTGTTTCATAAAGCCAATGACATACAAAAATTTATAAAGTATAAAAGGAACGACCAGGGTAACTGTAAGCTGGTTAGCCTGACGTTGATCCCAGGAAAAAAAAAATGAACTGCTGATAGAGGACTTTGTCATTAAAGCTAAAGGAATGTAATACAATTAATAGCAATAAACATGGTTTCATGGAAGATAACTTGATAATACTTAATGTCATTCATTGGCAGGATCAAAAGTTTAGTTGATAAAAATTAAGTGAAGTATTCATGTAATATACTTAGTATTCTGTGTAAAACATTCGACTAGGTACCAAATAGCTGTGGTGGTGGTGGTGGGTTTTTGGTTTAGTGTTTTGGTAGATCACTCACTGTATAAAATCTGTACAGCACATATTAACTGTTTTAACATCTGGCTAATGGCTAGATCTCAAAACATAGTTAATGGGCAACTATCAACTAGAAGGAGTTTTTCAACGAGGGGCCCTGCAGAGATTTGGTTCTCAGCCCAATGCTGTTTGATATTTTTAATGAATGATGTGGAAGAAAATATAAAAGCATTTCTGATAAAGTTTACATATGACACACAGATTGGTGGGGCAGCAGATAACAACGAGGACAAGAGCAAACTGGACCACTTGGTAAACTGGGTACAAACAAAGTGAGTTTTAATACAGCCATATGTACAGTCAATCATCTAGGAATAAAGAATATAAATCTTACTTACAGGACAGGGGACTGTATTCTGGAAAACACTGGAAAACATTCAAAAAGGTGTTCAGAAGTATTGTGGATAGTCAACTGAACATGAGGACACAGTGATAAGTGTCTCAAAAATGGCTAATAATTCTTGGATTTATTAACAGGGGAACACTGAGCAGGAGTAAGGAGATAACCAAAATATATAGCATTGGAAGAACACTACTGGAATACTGTGCTGGATTCTGTGCTTCACTCTGTGACTAAAGCAGCTGGAGGCTTTCCTGTGGAGAACTCCTATAAATCAAGCCCACTGGGTCTAATTCTGGTTTCCACGCTAAAAAGAATACTGAAAAATTGTAGGATATAGAGAAAAGCCACAGCAATGATTTATAGTCTGGAAAATACACCTTGCATCTAAAAGTAGCTTGAAGAAGAGTTACAGGGGGATTTAATCATGGTCTATAAATAAATACCTACATAGGGAGATGACTTGTTAGATCATGGTTCTTTAATCTAACAGACAAACATAAACCAGATATGATAGCAGGGAGGGGATCCAGTGGATATAGTGTACTTAGATTTTCAGAAAGCCTTTGACAAGGTCCCTCACCAAAGGATCTTACGCAAAGTAAGAGCCACGCAGTAAAAGGCAAGGTGTTCTCATGGACTGGTTAAAAGACAGGAAACAAAGGATAGGTATAAATGGTCAGCTCCGGGGGAGGGGCGGGGGCAGCCTTACTGGCCAGGGGGCCGGATGGGATGGTCACGCGGGCCGGATCCGGCCCTCAGGCTGTAGTTTGCCCACCCCTGGACTAGGGACTGAGTGACTGGGCAGCAGTTCTGCAGAAAAGGACCTAGAGTTACAGTGGATGAAAAGCTGGATATGAGTCAACCGTGTACCCTTGTTGCCAAGAAGGCTAACGGCATTGTGGGCTGTAAAGTAGGAGCGTTGCCAGCAGATCAAAGGACATGATCACTCCCCTCAATTTCGTATTGGTGAGGCCTCATCTGGAGTATTGTGTCCAGTTTTGGGGCCCCACACTATAAGAAGGATGTGGAAAAATTGGAAAGAGTCAAGTGGAGGGCAACAAAAATGATTAGGGGACTGGAGCACATGATTTATGAGGAGAGGCTGAGGGAACTGGGATTATTTAGTTTGAAGAAGAAAAGAAAGAGTAGGGGGATTTGATAGCTGTTTTCAACTATCTGAAAGGTGATTCCAAAGAGGAAGGATCCAGACTGTTCTCCATGACAGCAGATGACAGAACAAGAAGAAATGATCTCAAGTTGCGGTGGGGGAGGTTTAGGTTGGATATTAGGAAAAACTTCTTCAGTAGAAGCTATTGATCTAACTGCAGAAATTAATGGATGAAATTTTCTGGCCTCTGCCCTGTGCTATTCAGGAGGTCAGACTAGATTATCATAATGGTCCCTTCTGGCCTTAAGTCTAAATATGTGCAGAAAAAATCCAATGGCATCTATGTCCCAGCTCCCATAACTTTTTCCTTAAAATACCTTGGAATAGACCTATTTTATTACCTTGGAATTATGGTGCATTTTCCATAGTTAAGGCTGCAGCTGAGCTTCCAGTTCCCCTCTTGTCTCTTTGTGCTACAGTTCCCATGTGAATAAAATGGGTACAATGATATTTCCTGTTGACTCCTGAACTGACTGCGACCATGCATCATACCTTATTAGTGATTTTATGCTTGCTAAAGGTAGAATGACCATGAGATTGACAGGGCGTATTGGTTATTATTTGGAACATGCATGGAGGGAGGGTGCAAATAGGTGAACATAAAGAAATTATGATGATTAAAGTTCTGTAGTATTAGTATGAAGCTTTCGGGGAATAGTTATGCTGAAGGCTGGGAGTTAGCTGAATAGTGTAGGCCTAAGAAGATAACCCCAGGACAGATATTCTGCACACTCATTCTAAGACACTATCTAGCAAATGAACATAAAAGGTGACTGCTTGATCTCAGCACTTGTGACTAAGACCCAGTGCTTAATTTGTAACAAAAGAAGTGCCAAGACTCATGCAACTGGGTGCCAGGACTCAAGTAATTTTGTACATTCATAACGGATGCAGCAAGCTCAAGAGGTGCCGGGGTTATGAACTGCCAAACCTAGAGATGCCAGGCTCACCCTTCCAAGTCCTGGCTTAAATTAAGCACTTTAATTTAGGCCAGGCCCTGACCCGGTCCTGAGGTTCTGGGCTATAACTGAGGTGCACCTCTCCTGTCCCAGCCTCACTCAGCATTGTCCCAGAGAACCAGCAGGCTTCTTAACTGGCTGGTTGGTTTCTGATTGAACATTGTCTCCTTCTGGCCCTTCTAGGCCTCTGGAGGACCTGGTCTTTTTGGTAGCCCAGCCTGATTGGCTTTTTTTTTTAAGCGATTGCATCCAGCAGAGGGCAGAAAATGCCTGATATGCTCTGTCTGCACTGTTGTTGTAGCCAGGCAGGTCCCAGAATATTAGGGAGAATGTGGGCAAGGTAATAATTTATTAGCCCAACTTCAGAAGTTGGTTCAATAAAAGATATTACCTCACCCAATTTGCCTCTGTGATAGACCCTATCAGTTTGTTTGGTTTTTTGTTTTGTTTGTTTTTACAGAGATATTGGTCAACAATAGGCAGGAGGGCTGCCACAGAAACGTTCCAGCCAGAGCTAAATTTTAAATACTTCCCATTAAAGTTTTATGTGGAGAAACCACACAGAAGCCTCAGAGAACTCAAAGAGCATGAAAATGAGCCGTGGGTAAAGTTTCTTCCTAATTGGCTGTCCAGTTTTAGAAAAACACAGAAATTTACAACCCATTTAGTTGCACAAGTACTTAGTCATTACCAGGTACCTCCATAAATTGAGTGATTTAGTGTTGGTGAAGAATGGGTTTCTCTGAACTAACAAAAGTATGAACACATATCCCCACATTTTGTTTTCAATTTAAGATTCAACTCCAAAATACCATGACCAGCAGTGTGTGTTACAAAGTGATGGAAAGAGGTAACTCCAAAAGTTGTTACTGTATCAGAGAACAGGGAGATGGGAAGTCACTAGTTTTCAAGTGAGGGGGCAAACATTCTCAAACCCAATCCCTCTCCTTTCAGAAAATTAGTGCCACCTTGGCCTCCTCACTGTTTACCTGAGGCTGAGATGACTGCATTTGTCTGTTTGTTCCCTTGTGACAGGCATTTGTCCTGAAGTGTTGGGAAAACAAAACCAAACAAAACAAAAAACCAAAAGTGATGGAATTTACCAGAGGAAACGAGCTAACAAATACTTCTATTTTTCCATTTTACTATGCAAGACAAAAAAGGCCAAAATGGTTTGGAG
This sequence comes from Dermatemys mawii, assembly GCA_007922305.1. Lineage (NCBI taxonomy): Eukaryota > Metazoa > Chordata > Testudines > Dermatemydidae > Dermatemys > Dermatemys mawii. Next base: position 128,247 of record ML677371.1, on the reverse strand, counting down.
GCTAGCTTCAGGACTGATCAAGGAAAAGTGACAAGGGTAACACAGTTCACTCTTCTAATCTACTAATACCTGCGCAAACACTTTTTTTGAACTCATTAGACCTGACGGAGGCGGAAACATGAGACTTCACTAAGCTGCGGGTAAATTAGTGTGAGTTTGATAGCACACCAGGGCATCATACAAACTAAAATTAATCAAACAAAGCTAAAGTGAAGGAAACTACTGGAAAACAAGAGAATGGCTGTAAGCTATACAGTGTAATATATATCAAAAACACATCTTAATTGAAAATACTTTGTGTCCACGATTTTTTAAACAAAGTTGCTGTTGAGATTCTGAGCTTAATGCTTTATTGTAAAATTGTAGATTGACATTTTTTTGTTCTAGACTTTTTATTAAAGTCCTTCATTTATTCCTAGAACAGATACAGCACCAGATTCTCAATCAGAGCTTTTCCTTTCGCATCTTTGGGAGATTTTAGTTATGATTTAAATCAGGAAGCAGGAAACCTTGATTTAAATAATTTTGATCTTTTTTGCATTTATAATTCTAAGTTATCTTCCTAAAGAAAGGTTCATTCTCATTGGTTCGTATAACCAATAAAATATATGTTGATTTGCAACTAAATATAGCCTTTATACTAAATTTGGTACTTCTTTTTGCTAGTCAGGAGGATATGTTATATCTATACACCATTTATTAAGCAATTATACAGCTCAAAAAAATTCAGATTCTTAATTTTTACATTTTTGTTTTGTTAGAAATAATGCATTTCTTATTTATTAGATGACCATGTTTTACTCATGATTTGTCTTGAACTGCATTTGGATGGATACAGTAATTCAATTACAAATAAAAAAACCTGGTTTTGTGTATTAGCTAAAAAAAAAAACTACCTCAAATGTGCTTGATACATAAGAAAAATACCTCACACATGTTTTGCTTCGAAACTGATTTATTTCTCAAAACAGTGTTAGCTTTTGTAGTTAGTAAACTGAAGGTTAATTTTTGGTCACCATGGGCCAGATTTTCAGAACATTTAAGTGTCTAAAGATGCAGATAAGTGCCTTGTGGGATTTTCAAAGTGCCTAAATAGGTTAGGTGTCTAAGTCCTATTTAAATTAATAGGAGCTAAAATCAATGGGAGTTAGTTCTATCCTGCACACTCAACTCATCTTTCGTTTGAAAATATAGTTCTGCTCCCACCAGCACTTGGCTTCTGTCTCCTGGCCACCCTGCTAGTGTCACTGTCATGACTGTGTGTAGTTCAATGTCCTTTTCTGTAGCCTCTGATTTCCATCAGCTTTGCTGTTGAAATTGGACGACAGTGCAGCATACTAATGGACTGAGTCTCCTGATCCCCTTCCCTCCACTTGCTGATGCTGGATATATACGCCCTGCTCAGAGTGTCAGCTAACACTAATAATCATCCTGGAGAATGTCTGATCTCTACTAGTAGTGTTAGGGGCACGTCAACATGTGCTGCAATCTCTCTAGAGCACTAAGAATGGTCTATGACGGGGTGGGAAAGCTTTTTGGCCCAAGGGCCACACCGGGGTGGGGAAATTGCTTGCAGGGCCATGACTGTAGGGCGGGGCCAGGGGATTTGGGTGTGGGAGGGAGTGAGGGTTATGGGAGGGGGTGCAGTGTGCAGGAAGTGGCTCAGGACAAGGGGTTGGGGCATAGAAGGGGTGTGGGGCATACGAGGGGGCTCAGGGCAAGGGGTTGGAGTGCACAGTGCAGGAGGGGACTCAGGGCAGTGGTGCAGGGAGGGGTGCAAGGTGCAGCAGGGAGCTCAGGGCAGGGGGTTGGGGCACAGGGTGCGGCAGGAGGCTCAGGACAGAGGGTTGGGGTGCAGGAGGGGTACAGGGTGCAGCATGGGGCTCAGGGCAGGGAGTTGTAGTATGGGGTGCAGGAGGGGTTCAGGGAGTGGGCTCTAGCCAGGCGCTGCTTACCTGGAGCAGCTCCAGGCTGGCAGCAGGGCCAGGGCAGGCTCCCTACATGCCTGCCCTGGCCTTGGCCCCGACTCCGCACCGCTCCGCTCCAGGAAGCAGCCAGCACCACGGCCCAGCACCATGGGGGACGGGGAGCAGAGGGCTCCGCATGCCTGTGGCTACCTCCCCCGGAGCTCCCATTGGCTGCAGTTTCCCATTCCCGGCCAATAGGAACTTTGGGGGAGGAATCCATAGGCAAGAACAGCGCTCAGAGCTCTCTGCTCCCCCTCCCCCAGGGGCCGCAGGGATGTGCTGCCGGCAGCTTCCTGAAGCAGAGCAGGGCCGTAGCACCACGGGAGTGGCAAATCTGGGGGCCGGGTCCAGAGCCCTGATGCGCCAAATCCGGCCCATGGGCCGTAGTTTGCCCACCCCTGGTCTACGATGACTGTCTGCACTATCACTGGGTAGCCACAGGTGTGCTGATGGAATTGCTCTATACCATAGCCAGAAGCTGCCTTTCTATTTGGGTGTAACCCTGTTCTGTCTCTGACAGGGCTCTGCTAGCATAAGCGACTGGCTGCTCCTGCAAAAGAGATACACCCAGTCCCTTCTATGATGCAATGTCAGTGGATGGCTGGTAGTGCTTCAAGACTGGGGCATCCATTATAATTTATTTCAGCAAGTCAAATGCTTCCTGTTTGGGACCTGTTCAGTTCCACTCAACATCTGGCCTTGTGACAGGACATAGGGGTTCTACTACTGCAGCAAGGTATAGACAGAACTTGGACATAACATGTATCATTCCTAAGAAGCGTTATATCGCTTCTATATCCACTGGATCTGGCATGTCTCTGACTGCTTTGATCTTGCTGGGATCTGCTTTCAGACTCTCTGCTGTGAGCAGATGGTCAATGTAAGTCACCTCAATCTGCCTGAGTCACATTTTTTTGGACTGAATTCTTATCCCTGTGTTGCTACAGAAAAGCTTGTATTTTTTCTCATGGTCTCGTTCACCTTTCTCTCATTGCTGCCTTCACCTATAATGAGGATGCTATCTGCAAGTATTCCCTTCTCCTCATTGCCGCTGGCAGCCCTTCCAGTGTTTATGCGAGGCATAAGATGACCAGATGTCCTGATTTTATAGGGACAGTCCCGATTTTGGGGTCTTTTTCTTATATAGGCTCCTATGGCCCTCCACCCTCTGCCCTGATTTTTCACACTTGCTGTCTCGTCACCCTAATGAGACTTCTCTGCAACAACTCTGGTGCTTGGCTTATGTCCATCAGCATGTGCAGCCATCTATAGTGACCAAATGGTGTTGCAAAGGTTATCAGCCTGCTGGACTCTTAATCCAGGTTTATGCACCAAAACTCACTCCTCACATCAGACTGCAAGGAGTCTGGCTTTGGAATGTTCTGGCACTATGCCATGAATGATGGGCGGTAGACAGTGGCATCTTTACAATGTTCACATCAGTGGCTTTGGATCTGTGCAGATGTGTAAGTTGTCTGATGGTTTCTCTAACAACATCATGCTGCTTACCCAGACCTCTACATGTGCTACAACTACAGTTGGCAGAATTCAATATTTTTAAAAAATTTAAATGGGAAAAACAATTTTGGTTTTTAATCTCCCCCCCACCCCAATTTTTTTCAGTTTTTGTTTAGGTTTCTGAGAGTGTCAGCAGCCTGGTAGAGCTTCCATTAGTGGGAGGAGGCCACCTTGCTGCTTAATGGCTCCCTGACGGAGAGCTCCTCCTCCTCACAGTCCTGGCTGAGGGTCTTGGCCCCACCAGCCCTCCCTCCTGCTCCTTGCACCTGCTGGGATCAAGTGTCAGCTGCCCCGTGGATGTGCAAGGAGCCCTCTACAGCTCCACCATCACAGGAATGAGTGAGAAAGTCCTGGTGGGGCGGGGCAAAGCAGAGATCTCTGGCACTTCCAGCTGGTGAGTGAGAGAACAGGTCCATGACAATGACACCCAGCCCCAGCAGGCGCAAGGGAGAGGCTGCACTTATGCTAATTATTGATTTTTTCCCCCATCAATTTCAGCATGTCAGTTGAAATCAACTTTTCCCAGTCTTCATCAATTAAAGGCAAATCCTCCCAAGCCAAGCCGTGCTATGATACTCCTGCTCTCCAGATGTTCTAGCGCCTTGCATACTAGATTTACAATGGGCCACTGGAATTTTCCTTCATGATAAGCACATAGGACCTACTGTGGGATCTACCACCAGTCGCCGCTTTCCTTTGAGGCACCCACTGCCTTTGAAAACATCCCCGTACGTTTTTAAAATTATCTCTATTGTCCTCCTCTTAAACTACAGCTATAAAGTTTTGATGCTGCATCATGATCAGATGAATGGCTTGTTTGACTGTACTCCCCAAGAAGGGTCTGCAGTCCTTACTATCCACCGTCACAAACTTCAGTTGGTACCATCTGTTATTTTTTGGGTTAATTACTACGAGGTTACATTTTCCTATGGGCAGCATTATGCTCTCATATTATCAGATTGTGCCTGCTCATTGTAATGGACGTGTTCCTGAAATCACCCTGAAAAAATCTCACAGCAGAAGGCCTTACTAGCCAGCTGAAATACAGGAACATGGCAAATGGTTCCATTTCAGTACAGGGTGTTCCCTATTAATATTGTGGCATGCATGGAGGTTGTTATAGTCCCTTGTTGGTTTCCTCACAGCCTGAACCTATGCTTTCAGATGGAAACAGAGAGTCATTATATCATTGCTGCTGGCCCATATGCCATCCCCTCTTGTACAACTCTCACTAAATCTTTGAGATTTTCCTCTGCTCTCTCACACACTACTGAAATGGTTCTATTTGCCATGTTCCCAGGA